>JAURVB010012820.1:0-160605 GCA_033002965.1 Piper betle
TCCCTCAAGTATTCTATCCACTGTTAAGCGTTTAAAATATATAATAT
Organism: Piper betle; assembly: GCA_033002965.1. Classification (NCBI taxonomy): domain Eukaryota; kingdom Viridiplantae; phylum Streptophyta; class Magnoliopsida; order Piperales; family Piperaceae; genus Piper; species Piper betle. Next base: position 48 of record JAURVB010012820.1, read on the forward strand.
TTACCCATATTTTTAATATGATTTTGTACTTCTCAGGTATAAACATTATTAATTAAGTAATATTTTACTTTATTATTTTAGTTAATTAATATTTTATTATATATGCTTAACTTTGATGTTTAATGCAGAAAAAGATGAATAAATTAAGCTTTGGAATTGATTGGTCATGACACTTGGCGCCACCCAATGGCTACAATGTATGGTGTTTAATGGAGTCGAACAGTTGGAAACTTAAAGGGACATTATAATTAATTAGATTACGTCGATTTGTGAATGGTATATTTTCATTCATCCAATTTTCAAAATTTTTTGAAGGACAATTTTGGAGTTATAAAATTTTGAAAGGATGTGCACAATTTGTCTAGACTTCAAAAACACAAAAATTGTCATAATCACACACACACACACACACACACTACTAGGTTGCCAAGTCGTAATATATAGGCACGACACTTTGAGATTTGTGCGTTTCCCGTAAATTCTTAGAGACTATTAGGCCTATAATTTGGTTCAACTTAGAGCAATTAAGCATGCCCAATGCTCACAAACTTTCAAAGAGAAATATTTTATGGGGCATTTGGTTGCAATAAAAATTTTACAAAAATATAAAAAATATATATCTTAATTTTGTTTTGTTCAAACTATTAAAAGTAACAAAGCTTATAAAATAATTTTTGGTGAATACAATAATATTAAAAAAATTCCAAAGCTACTATTTGGCAATAAAGAAAATACATTAACATTTTGGTAAAGAACATATGTCGGTAGTGACAGGGAGGTTGGGGGAGGCAGATGGATCGGGTCAGCACTTGTCGGGGGCCGAGGTTGGTGTACAAAAATAGGGAAGGGAGAAGAGGTGGTGGCAAACAAGAAGACGAGGAGGGGTGACAAAAGGTTGATAAAAAATAGGGAAGGGCAATAATGTTCAATGATCAGGGTGGCAGATAAGAAGAGATGAGGTGTAAAACAGCTTTGGTTTAGGATTTTACTTGTTTGTTGCCTTCCTTGGTTCAGGCCAGTCTCGATTTGGTTCGAATTGTTTCAGCTTTCTGATCATGAGTATGGGCCCCAGATGGCAGTATGAGTGTAACACCCCAATTTCGGTTCACTTAAGAACCAAATCAGAAATGTTACGATCGAGTCAAGTCATGTTTAAAGTTGTTGGTTAGTAAGACTTGATCAATAAAATATATCGAAATAACCTGCTTAGTATCATGAAAATAGAAGACATTTTAAAATATATGTCAAAGCATCGAATAAAATAAAAGTTAGAAAGTAAATAGCCGTGTTGAGCTCAAATGTGTGTAGCATTTATCTGTCCTCCCACCAAAGTTGACTCAAGATTTGCAAGACCCACATATATTATATAAAAAATGTCAATAATGAGTGTTACTGGTGAGAAAAAATATCTTGTACAAACTGGCAAATGGGTACTCCATTAACACAGAAACATATGAAACTTTAAGAATTGCCTCACATTGGGCGGTAAGCAAACATACTTAAGTAGATGTTGGCTCACATGCACGGCAAATATTCATATTCATATATACAACGCTTACACCCTCACATCAAACAGTCCATACATATCTCCATACCGCTCACTCTCTTATTCGTGAAATTCATAAAAATGCACGTACTTATAAAATAGTTTTAGGAAAGAGGCTTGTATCATATATTTCTTGAGCTTAAGTTAAAAAACCAACGAGGGATCTCATCCTTGTACTTTTATTAAACATATGTAGAAAACACGGCTAAATGACCCGATAGTGGAGGGATCCGATAAAATGCCATCGATGCCATCCTATGTCTATAACATGGTTAAACTCGACTCACAGGGAGTCAAGCAGAGATAAATAAAGGGAGAGACCAACGACCCTGCAGTCCAAGCTCCAAGCGCACCGATACATCTACGGCGAGTTCAGATTCTGTAACCTACATCGAAACCCATTGCTAATTAAAATACTGATGTGTCAATATGATGCATGCTCGTGGTGTATGCTCATATCATCAATACATCATAATAAAGAAAACAATGTGTAACACCCCCGATTTGAGTTTACCTAAGAACCAAACTAGAAATGTTATGATCGAGACGAGTCATGTTTAAAGTTGATGGTCAATAAGACTTGATCGATAAAATAGATCGAAACAACCTTATTAGTGTCATGAAAATAGAAGACATTGTTAAATACGCATCAAAACACATCAAATATTAATGAAAGTAAGAAAGTAAATAATTACGCTGAGCTCAAGTGTGCATATCGTTTATCTGTCCTCCCACCAAAATTCACTCAGGATTTGCAAGACCTACATATATTATATGAAAAACATTAGTAACGAGTGTTACTGTAACGACCCGCCCGAATAGGACCAGGTGTTACTTAAAAATATAGGTAACATAAATGTAGCATTCCAGAACATGAATTTAAATATAGCAAATAAGTCTCGCAACATATACTATAAATCATAACAATGAATCATGTTCTCTAAAACATAAAATAACTATCCCACAGTCTCGGACCAGTTCCCATAGCCACATTTATAACACAAGAGAATACTAAGGAAGTCCAATTTTTATTATCGATTCACCATACCTAGGTTGGTAAAAGAACTACCAACCACACTTCTATTCTTTAGTCCAATGCTACTCACATGTGGAGGCAATTCCGCGTTAGTGATAAAACCACTAAGGCACATAATTAAATGAAACAAGTGAATATATTCCCTATTATCATTTCACTCGTTATTATTATTATTATTACACAAGTCTTTAGTAATTATCTCTCAGGTCATTTTGAGATTAGTAATTTATCTCTCAGGTCAGCCTGAGATTAGTAAAAGTTGTCTCCCAGCTCATTCTGAGATTAGGTGGTCTCCCAATTTATTTTTAGATTAGTCATAGTCTCCCAGTTCTTTATGAGATTAGAAATTGTCTCCCAGCTCATTCTAAAAATAGGTGGTCTCCCAATTCATTTTGAGATTAGTCATGGTCTTCCAGTTCATTTTGAGATTAGAAATTGTCTCCCAGTTCATTCTGAGATTAGGTGGTCTCCCTATTCATTTTGAGATTAGTCATGGTCTCCTAATTCATTTTGAGATTAAAAATTGTCTTCCAGCTCATTCTGAGATTAGTGCCGACAAGGCTACCAGTTTGGGAAAATACAACATTTCATATAGTTATACCAGTTTGGGGAAATACAACATTTTATATAATTATACCAGTTTGGGAAAATACAACATTTCACATAATTATACGGACACACATAGTAATTTAAAGGTGTGGCCCCGTGTCAGACTAAGTCAATTCCTTGACCCCCGATAGCGTTCCAATGCATGGTGGTCGAATCTGGGCTCAGGCTGACCAGGGCTGCCAACAAGGGAAAGTACAACATTTCAAATGATTATACGGACACACATAGTAATTTTAAAGGTGCGGCCCCATGTCGGACTGAGTCAATTCCTTGACCCCGATTGCATTCCAGCGCATGGTGGTCGAATCTGGGCTTAGGCCGACTAGGGCTGCCAACAAGGGAAAGTATAACAATTCAAATGATTATACTGGATATTTCAAACTCGTAGTTGCGACCAACGATCATAATCTGAACGAGAATATAAAATTATACATAAGTATAATTTTATTCGAGTAGGAATGCATGCAGCTAAATATCTAATATATATATCATTTTTAAAAATATTAAATATTAAATTATCAACAAATCTAGTGAGATAATTAATTATTCATGTGACATAATTATTTAAGTCCTACTTTACATTTTAAATTAATTATCTAAATCATAATTAACACTTAACAAATAATAAAGTAATTATTAATTCATAAGCAAGTATTTAATTATTATTATTATTAGTATATATTCTTTTGAGATAATAAATTTCCGTGCAATAATTAATTAGTTTAGTAACATTACCAATAACCCATTAAAATGATTATTTTTAAAGATTTATTACGAGTTCGTATTATTTTCTAACTCGAGTCGGTATCGAGTCAACCCATATTTACAAAACTGCCACCCTTCTTCTTCTTCTTCTTCCTATCGCCATTCTTCTCTTCTACAAAAATAGGTTCGTCCTTCTCCTCCAACCCTTATCTTGGCACCCAATTGAACCACCATCTAAACATCCCAACAACGCATCAACAACAAGATAAAATCAGCAAGCGAGGAGGCCTCATGTGCGTGATTTACAGCAGCGATCCAAGACGCCGTCCTACACCAAACCAGGCATGTTCCTCTTCTCCCAGCCTCAAGACCCCTCCTTTCTTGCACCTTGCTCCAATTCAGATGTTCCACGACCTCAGGCTGGCATCAAAACAGGAAAGATTGGCCACCTTTGGACGTTGCATGGAGTATGGTCGTTCTCCCCACTTCTGCACTTCTCCACCATGAATTCCGGCAAGAAGGTCATCCGTTGTGGACTGTTCCGGCGGCCTGAACTGCTGTGAAGGAACCCATGATGCTGTCGATGAAGCACAACTGGTGTCTACCCCTCTGAACGTCCATTACAGCACCTATTGCAGCAGAACGTCGCCACTTCCATCACCCTTGCAACTCCACCCATTCACCGCTGCAATTCCGCCACCCACCGGAAACCAGGGACATGGTGAGCCCTCCCTTCGACCCAGCAGCAAGAGAGGTCGTCGGGGTGTGAGGGACTGCCTTGCAATTGTTCTTATGGTCGCCCATCTTGCCAAAGTTTCAGGCTACTCGGCCATGGACGGGATTCAAATTTTAGTTCAGTTTAGTTCTTTTCTTGTTGATTTACAACTTTAATTCCCATGATTAACAAGCTTACTATCAATTAAAAATATGCATGCAAGAAAATTAAGAAGAGGGAGATAGGAAGGATACCCAAGCAAGGAAGAAACACCGGCAAGGAAGAGGAGAACTAGGCGGCTAAGGTGAGGAAGACGCCCCTACACCCATATGTGAAAAATGACGTCCTCTTTCAAATTTATAAAAATGAAAATGACGGCTAGGGTATGTGAAAACACCCTAGTATCTTCATTTAACTGGGTAACCGGGTAAATAATAAAATGAGTAAATAATTAACCGGGTAAATGAATATAACACGTTTGGTCCTTCCTAGACCGTGTTCGGTCCTTCCAGACGTCCGTTCAATATTTTTTTCACGGTCTTTACAATCTCCCCAACTTGGAAATATTTCGTCCCCGAAATATCATAACAGGCAACAGAACAATTATGATTAACTTTATTTATTTCTTCGGGATCAGTTCATGCTACTACAAATATAAAACTCCTATGCCACAAACAGGCTAGGGTATTTCCTTGCCATTTCTTGTTCAGTCTCCCATGTAGCTTCCTCTGACCCCTGATTTTTCCACAATACTTTTACCAAAGGAATTTCCTTGTTCCTGAGTGTCTTTATTTCTCTTGCCAGGATGCGGATCGGCTTTTCCTCGTAGGTTAAATTTGATTGTAGCTCTAAGTCTTCAAAATTGGTGATGATATGATCTTCATCTCGTACATATTTCTTTAGCATTGACACATGGAAAACATTGTGTACTCCCACTAGGCTTGGTGGTAATGCTAGTCTATATGCACAATTTCCAACTCGATCTAGGATTGGAAACGGTCCTATGAATCTTGGCTTCAACTTCCCTGATATTTTAAATCTGATCACCCCCTTCGTAGGAGATGTCTTTAGGTACACAAACTCCCCAACTTGGAACTCTAGGTCCTTCCTTCGAGTATCAGCATAACTCTTTTGTCGATCCTGAGCTGCCTTAAGTCTTTGCTGAATGAGTTTCACCTTTTCAGTTGCTTCCCTCACCATCTCTGGCCCGACTATAACTGCTTCGGTAGACTCCAGCCAACACAATGGAGATCTACAGGGCCTACCATATAAGGCTTCAAATGGTGCCATCCCTATACTGGCTTGGTAAGAGTTATTGTAGGTGAATTCAGCCAAGGCTAAGTGTTTCTCCCAGTCACCTCCCCAGTCAAGAATGCAAGCTCTTAACAAATCTTCCAAAGTTTGAATAGTCCTCTCACTCTGACCATCAGTTTGGGGATGATATGCTGTACTCAACTTAATTTGAGTTCCCATGGCTTTTTGGAAAGCTTCCCAGAAATGTGAGGTGAATAGGGGATCGCGGTCGGAGACTATCTCCTTTGGAATCCCATGCAATTTGACAATATTGTCAACATATAATCCTGCCAGGTATTCCGCCATTCTCATTGATTTCGTGGGGATGAAGTGAGCTACCTTAGTTAGTCGGTCCACAACTACCCATATGGAGTCATGCTTCTTTTGAGTTCTTGGGAGCTTTGAAATAAAATCGCATGTGACACACTCCCATTTCCACGTTGGTATTTCTAAAGGTTGCAATAGTCCTCCAGGTAGTTGATGTTGGGCTTTGATCTGTTGGCAAGTCTGACACTTAGAGACAAAATCCACAACATCCCTCTTCATCCCAATCCACCAGTAGGTTCGCTTTAAATCCTGATACATTTTAGTAACTCCAGGGTGTATCGAGAACTTTGAGCGATGAGCCTCCTCCAAGATATTCTGCCTCAGTGCATTATCCTTGGGTACACACAACCTTCCTCTAAATCTGATCACACTATTTGAATCAGCTACAATGTCAGGAATCTTGTCCAACATTTTATTCAGCTCCTCATCACCCATTTGTGCTAGCTTAACACGATCAACTAAATCATTGGAAACAACCAAATTTGCCAGTAAGCCTGTTAGTTGCTCCACCGGGTTGATAGCTACCACTTCTGCTGACATGGCCCAAAGTCTAGCTAGCTGCTGACTTTTGTCCACTTTGCCCTTCCGACTCAACGCGTCGGCTACCACATTCGCTTTCCCTGGATGGTATAAGATTTGGAAGTCGTAGTCCTTCAAATATTCTATCCACCGCCTCTGTCGAAGGTTAAGGTCATTCTGGGTGAAGATATACTTCAAACTCTGGTGGTCAGTGAAGACTTCGAACTGGGCTCCATACAAGTAGTGTCTCCAAATCTTCAGGGCAAAAACCACTGCTGCTAGTTCCAAGTCATGGGTTGCATAATTTTGCTCATGAATCTTCAATTGACGAGAGGCATAGGCCACCACCTTACCTTCTTGCATAAGGACGCATCCTAAACCCAACCGAGACGCATCACTGAAGACTACGAATCCTTCATTACCATTTGGCAGGGTCAAGACTAGTGCAGTTGTTAAACTCTTCTTTAGAGACTGGAAACTCTCCTCACACTTACTACTCCATTCAAACTTGATCCCCTTCCTTGTGAGTTTGGTCATTGGCGATGCTACTAAGGAGAAGTCTTTAATGAATTTCCTATAGTAACCCGCTAAACCAAAGAAGCTTCTGATATCAGTGACTGACTTAGGTTGTGGCCAATCAGTGACTACTTTCACTTTTGATGGATCCACTGCAATTCTGGCCTTTGAGACAATATGACCAAGGAAATTTACCTCCCTCATCCAGAAGTCACACTTTGAGAGCTTGGTGAACAGTTGATGTTCTCTCAGAACTTGAAGAGTAATAGACATGTGCTTCACATGCTCTTCTTCATTATTTGAATAGACCAGAATGTCGTCCACAAATATGATAATAAACTTGTCCAGGTATGTGTGGAATATTGTGTTCATGAGTGACATAAAGGCCGCTGGTGCATTTGTTAGACCAAAAGGCATAACCAGAAACTCATAATGTCCATACCGAGTTCGAAAAGCCATTTTCTGTATGTCTGACTCCTTTACTCGCAACTGGTGATAACCAGACCGCAAGTCTATCTTAGAAAATATTTCAGCTATTTTTAGCTGATCAAACAAGTCATCAATCCTCGGTAAGGGGTACCAATTCTTGACTGTCACTTGATTGATTTTTTGATAGTTAATGCACAACCGAAGTGATCCATCTTTCTTCTTCACAAAAAGAAGAGGGGCTCCCCAAGGTGAAGTACTTGGTCTGATGAAGCCTACCTGTAACAACTCTTCTAGTTTACTCTTTAACTCCTTGAGTTCTGCTGGAGCCATGCGGTATGGTGCTTTAGAAATTGGTGTTGTTCCAGGTGCTAAGTCAATGGCGAACTCCACTGCCCGCTTAGGAGGTAACCATGGAAGTTCTTCTAGGAATACATCGGGAAACTCCGCTACCATAGGAAAAATGGACAACTCTTTGGGTTTTGACTCCGACTTAACTAAGTTAGCCAAAAGGCTTTACAACCCTCACAAAATAATGCACATTCGAGTTGTTTTGTTAGGATAGCTACCACAAATTCTACCCACGTGATGGAAGAAATCTCATGTCGATGGAATGTGGCTTTTCTCCATGGATTTCCACCAGTAAGATGCTTCCTCTTGAAGCATGCATGCTGCCAACCTCACTTGATGGCGGTGGGGCATAGACAAAGCCCTAAACACTTTTTCAGTAATGTCTATCCAGCTCTCTGCCTTCATTAGATCAATCTCTCTAATAAATATTTCAGCTCCATTCTTTCTAAATTTTTCCATAGTTTAGCGGTCACTATCATCAACCGCTGGCGGCACCACTTGTCATGACTACATGTGGCACTGGGTTTGGATGCTCCCCTTACTCGCCCGGGTTTGCTAACCCTGCCCACCCTTGGGCACTCCCCTGACCACCATCTGGGGTGATTCTGGGACCCACTGCCGAGTTTGAGGCTCCATGCCCTGCTACCACTCCCGGCAACCGCTGAACAATATTTTGAACCACAGAATTTGTATTTTCTGAAGCTTGCACCTAGTCCCTGTATGGCCGTCAGAATCTGAGCCAATACATTCTCGGTGTTCGCATTGGGCGGAGTAGCTCGGTTTGACTGTCTACGAGTGCCTGCCATCTAAAACGTCGAACCATCATGGTTCATTAGTATATATATATTTTTGTTTTAGTTATGACTTTGGTTTCTTAGCAAATGAATTTGTCAATTAATAACACAACACAGTGGGAAAAGATAATTATTGGACTTTTCAACAAGGTACTTGAGTCATAAAATATGAGCAAGTGGGAAACCAGGCTCTGATACCACCTGTAACGACCGGCCCGAACTGGACCGAGTATTACTTAAAAATATAGTTAATGTAAATGTAGCATTCCAGAACATGAATTTAAATACAGCAAATAAGTCTTGCAACATATAATATAAATCATAACAATAAATCATGTTTTCAAAAATATAAAATAACTGTCCCACAGTGTCGGACCGTTTCCCATAGCCACATTTATAACATAAGAGAATAATAAGGAAGTCCAATTTTTATTATCGATTCACCATACCTAGGTTGGTAAAAGAACCACCAACCACACTTCTATTCTTTAGTCCAATGCTACTCACCTGCGGAGGCAATTCCGCGTTAGTGATAAAACCACTAAGCCGCATAATTAAATGAAAAAAGTCAATATAATCCTTATTATCATTTCACTCATTTTTATTATTATTATTACAAAGCCTTTAGTAATTATCTCTCAGGTCATTTCGAGATTATTAATTTATCTCTCAGGTCAGTCTGAGATTAGTAATACTCGTCTCCCAGCTCATTCTGAGATTAGAAATTTTCTCCTAGCTCATTCTGAGATTAGGTGGCCTCCCAATTCATTTTGAGATTAGTCGTGGTCTCCCTGCTCATTCTGAGATTAGAAATTGTCTCCCAGCTCATTCTGAGATTAGGTGGTCTCCCAATTCATTTCGAGAGTAGTCATGGTCTCCGAGTTCATTTTGAGATTAGAAATTGTGTCCCAGCTCATTCTGAGATTAGGTAGTCTCGCAATTCATTGTAACTGGATAAATAATAAAATATAATAATTAACCGGGTATTGAATATAACACATTTGGTCCTTCCGAACTGCTTTCGCGTCTCTTTTTTTTTCACGGTCTTTACAGTTACTAGTCCGAAAAAGAATAACTATGACAAACTGCCAAATGGGCCCTCCATTACCCATAAAAACTTATGAAACTTCATAATGGCCAAATAATTAAATATATTAAATAACTAAATAAATAATAATTCAATAGTTAAATAAACAAGTAAATAGTTATTATTTATTAATCATGAATAATAATAAGATCATAGTTATACCATACAAGACTACATAATTAATTACAAATACATAATAACATACACGTAACACATAAATAAATATAATATATATATATATATATATATACACAATTCACTAAACATAATAAGACTAATATTCATAAGTAAATATAATATTAATAATAACAATAATTATGTAAACATTCCTCATACATGATAAACATATAAATAAAAATAAATAAACAATAATGAATAAATAAATATATAAATATATAAAAATACTCATAACGTTAAAATATGCTAAATAATGTGAATATGCATATAAACCAATGTAAGGGTTTTCGAATTACCAAAAAATGATTGAAAAACGGCCCAAAACAGCCGAAAATGAGTTGAATTGGACCAAACCAAGCCGAACCAAACTAAACCGAATGGGCTGAACCAACTTGGTCTGGGTTAATTGGGCGGACATGAACTGGTGGACTAGATTATGGGTTGGTGGGTTGGTGAACAACATTAGGCAAGCGGATGCGGACATGGGTAGGCAGCTGGGAACGTAGGCATGTAGACGTGGACGTAAATAGGCGAATGCAACCCTGGTAAATGGGCCGGATGAGGGGCGGTGGTGCCCGTTGTAGGAAAATGCAAAAGGCGGTGTGGCTGGTGTTGCTGCCAGTCGGGAATGACGGAGGGGAGGATGGGGAACGTGATGGTGGTGGCAATTGGCAGATTCTGGCCGGTGGCTGGCCGAAAAACGGCTGAAAAGTGATGGTATTGCCATTGGGTGTAGCGATGTCACCAACGGCTATCACATCCTTGGTGGTGGTCGAGGGTGATCTCGAAATGGAGATCTTGGCGATGGGAAGTTGTCGGGGTGGTTGGCTTTGCCGGTGGACACTCACCGGTGCAGAAAAATGGTCACAACGGGTGGCGGCGACGGTGGAAATTGACTGAGAAAACACCGTTGTTGGCAGCGACTGCAGTGGCACCGGTGGCATTGGTGGGTACAGATGGATAACCGGCTGCAAGGTGCTCACAACCATACCGATTCGGTTGCCGGACGAAGGCTGGGGTCTCGCCGGTAGCAAGCCAAATTGGCCGCAGCTCTAAAGGGTGAATGGCTCCAAAAATGGGAGATGAACAGTTGAAAATCGGTGGGTGAAGTTAAGGTTGAGTAGACGGCTCAGTTCATGCCATGTGGTACAATCTGGACGTTTGACAACTAGTGGCCTAGGGTATTTGCAATATATATATATAAAATGAAAAGCTTGGGTCGAGACTGTCCAAAATCAAAACTACTCGATTCCTAAAAGTGACTCTATATGCAAGAATCGTGGTAAGAAGGCTAAATTGGCCACAAACCTTTAAACTCAATCAAGCTGAGCCATAGGGGCACAATCTGGTGATCCGGAATCCCTATGCTACATGCAAATGAAGCACCCAGAAAATTTACTAAATGCTGGAACAACATATAGCTAGGCCTAAAACCCTAGCTTACCCATAAAAAATCATAATTGAAACTAAGATTGGTCCGAACTGGACATAAATCGTGTTCTACTGTATCATAATTAAAATTATTATATGCATGTTAGGTATACTCAAGCTCCATAACATGCTCATATGGCCATCTGGACATCATACTTATATTCTTAAAACTGTTCTGGCTCGAGGTCACTTGAACCGACTTATGATTGGTCCGAACTGGGCAAACAACAAGCGAGTAAAACCTTAGCCCGAGGCTGGGTTATACATGGTGCTAGCAAGCCTACAACTAAACACTTGGCATTCAAATTGAGACATAGGAATAATAAATAACAAATAAATAAATAAACAAATAAATACACTCATATATAATTAGGTAAATAATAAATACATAAACATAAATAATACTCTAATCATAAAATAATAATATAATTATACTATATAAATACACGGCTAAACAGTAGTAAATATCAATATATACTCGTGTTAGTAAATACATTTATATATATATATATATAATTATTCAATAAATTAATAAATAAGAAAACAGTTAATACTCATTAATCATGAATATTAATAATATTATAGTTACACAATAGAAGAATACATAATTAAATACAAATAAATAATAACTTACACGCAAACAAATGAATAGATAAAATAAATAAATACAATTTAGTAAATATAAATAAGACTAATATTAATAACTGAATACATCATAATTAATAATAAATAATAAATAATAAATAAAAGGACAAATATTAATTCACCATAAGAAATATCAATATAAACATCAAATATACGAACATATGACTAAATGCGTAGAAATAATAACGAGATTAAGAAAAAATTAATAATCAATTAATTAAATAAATAAAATAAGATAAACATGAACAAGAATAATATCTATGACTAAATACATTATCAATAACAATAATCAATCACATAATCATTCACCCTAGTTAACATATATATAAATAACAAGAATGAACAATCATGAATAAATAAATAAAATAATTACTAAAAAAAGGACAAATACTCATAGCATCCAAACATACTAAATAATGTGAATATACATCTAAACTAATCTAAAGAGTCTCAAATTATTGATATCGGTTGAGAAATGTTTGAAAACGGGTTGAAAATGAGCTAAACCAATCCGAGTTGGGCCGAGTAAACTTGGTCTGGGTTAAACAAATTGTTGGGCTGGGTAGGTTGGGCTGGTCTGGATTGATGGACATGGACACGGGAAAATGGGCCGGATAGGGCTGACTCGGCATGGCTAGCATGATGCGAGCGCGGGCAGGCAAACGCTAACACAGGCAAACGGATTGGACAGGTAGCCGTTGCCCGTCGCCAGAAAATGCCAATGGCGGCAAGGCTGGGGTACTGCCAGTCAGGATCAATAGGGGCGTCAAGATGGAGATGCTGGTGGTGACGATCGGTGAAGTCTGGCGACTGGCTAGTAGGAAAATGAAGTCACCGTGGGCGGGGAAGCATTGCCGGCGGCGAACTCGGCCGCTGCAGTGGTTGTGGGTGATCTCAAATTAGACATCTCGATAAAATGAAGTTGTTTAGGTGGTCAGATTGGCCTGAGGTAGCTTGTTGGAGCCAAAAATGGCCAAAAGGGTGGTGACGACAGCGGCAACCGAGGCGACGGAAACGGTGGAAACCAGCATCAAAAACCCCCTCGTAGGTGGCACCGGTAGTCATGAGTTGTACGAATGAAAAGCCAGCCGCGAGGCACTCATGGAGGTGATAGTCAAGTGGTGGGGGGTGAGGCGGAGGCTCCCCGATGGCGAGCCCAAGTGGTGGCGGCGGTATGGGTGTAAATTCTTTAATTGTGGAAAATCTCTAGAAAAATAACATGGTGAAGCCAGGGCTAATGTGGATGGCTTAGATCCTGCCATGTGGCATGACCTAAACATCCGACAGTTTGTTGCCTAGTGGGGCTCACCTCTGGGTATATGCAATATATATAAATCAACGGAAAGCTTGGAACGAGACTCTAATACCCCGATTTCGGTTCACTTAAAAACTGAATCAAAAATGTTGCGATTGAGTTGAGTTATATTAAAAGTTGTCGGTCAGTTCGACTTGATCGATAAGATAGATCGAAACAACCTTCTTGGTGTTATGAGAATGAAAAACATTATTAAATAGGCATCAATTATAAGTAAAAGTAAGAAAAAAAGCTAGCTGGTCAAATGAAATATGGGTGTATGGGTATTTTTACATACCCTAGCCGTCATTTTCATTTTTATAAATTTTGAAAGACGACATCGTTTTTCACATATGGGTGTAGAGGCGTCTTCCTCACCTTAGCCGCCTAGTTGTCCTCTTCCTTGCCGGTGTTTCTTCCTTGCTTGGGTATCTTTCCTATCTCCCTCTTCATAATTTTCATGCATTCATATGTCTTTTTAATTGATAATAAGCTTGATAAACATGAGAATTAAAGTCTGAAATCAACAATAAACAACAAGAACTAAACTGAAAACTGGAATCCCACCGAGTAGTTTGAAACTTTGGCAAGATGGGCGATCTTAAGAACAATTGGCAAGATGGGCGATCTTAAGAACAATTGCAAGGCAGTCCCTCACACCCCGACGACCCCCCTGGTTGCTGGGTCGAAGGTAGGGGTGCTAATTGAGCGAGCGAGCTGAGCTCAACATGTGGTTGAACTCGGCTCGAATAGTTCGATACTCGTTCGAACTCGACTCGAGATCGAACGAGTTTTGGACATACATGCTCGAGTTCGAGCTCGAATATCTTTTATATGTTCGAGCTCGACTCGAGCTCGAATATACTTAAACTGTTTAATTTTTGTGAGCTCGTTCGCCCAGCTCGAAACTAGCTCGAATAAAAGTCAAAAGTACCTCGTTTAAAAAAAAATGAGGCCAATGTGGTTTGAACCCACAACCTTGAAGTCATCATGGTGAATACTTACCATCTCAACTATCTTGCTTCTTTGTTATTATATTTCATATATATATATATATAATATAAAGATTATATTATTATATTATTTTATCGAGTCGAGTTCGAGTCGAACTATGAGTCGAGTTCGAGTTACAACCGAGTCGAGTCGGGTCGAACACGACCTTGCTCAAGCTCAGCTCGTAAGATTCGAGTTCGAGTCGAGCATTTAAATGTCGAGTTTCGAGTCGAGTCAAACCGAGCCGAATGCTAAATGCTCACGAGCTGGCTCGCTCAATTAGCAACCCTAGTCGAAGGGATGGCTCCCCATGTCCCTAGTTTCCAAGTGGTGGCAGAATTACAGCTGGTTGTGGGCGGAGTTGCAAGGGGTGACGATGGTGATGGCAGTTCCTCTAAAATAGATGCGGTAAGGGAAGATTTAGAGGGGTAGACGCCTGTTGTTCTTCGTCGACAGCATCACGGGTTCCATCACAGCAGTTTAGGCCGCCAGAACAGTCCACAGCAGACGACCTTCTTGCTGGAATTCATGGTGCCGAAGTGCAGAAGTGGGGAGAACGACCATACTCCATGCAACGTCCAAAGGTGGCTGATCCTTACTGTTTTGAGGCAGGCTTGAGGTCGTGGAACATCTTAATTGGAGCAAGGTGCAAGAAAGGAGGGGTCTTGAGGCTAGGAGAACAAGAACAGGCCTGGTTGGTGCAGGACGGTCACCTTGGATGGCTGCTGTAAAACATGGACGTTTGGTTTCATCTTTGGCTGTTTTAATACGTTGTTGATGCCTTGTTGGGATGTTTATAAGGTTGTTCAATTGGGTTGCTGGGGAAGGTTTCATAGGGTTGAAGAAGAAGACGTCACAGACCTGTTTTTGGGTGCAAAGATGGATGGAGTTTGGAGAAGAAGGGACGTTGGGGAAGAAGAAGATGGTAGTTTTGTAAATATGGGTTGACTAGATACTGACTCGAGTTAAAAAATAATATTAACGCATAATAAATCTTTAAAAATAATCATTTTAATTTGTTATAGATAAAGTTACTAAACTATTTAATTATTTGACGAAATTGACATGGACATAAGTAATAAAAATACGGTAATGATAAACGGTCGATAATTAATCAGTGTAATACAAACGATTGAATTAAATCAAATGGTTATAAGTGAATAATAAAATAACAACTTTACCTTTATCATATTAAATTTAATATTAGGTAAATAAAGCGATTATTTTAATAATGGAATAGTAATGTAAAAAAGGGGTTATTAAACTATAATCGGGTAAAAGACACAAGCGTCGAACCTAAATAGCATAATAAAAATAAATAAAGTTCAAAACTTTATTGAGTTGAATAATTTAAAATAATTGAATTAGAATAATACAAATTATTTTAAATAATTTATTCAAACCACTTTATTAATTAAATTACTATGAATAACGATAGCGAGTAAAAATTATAACCGTAAACTAAATCATCAAGATTGTGGTTAAGTAATTAACATCTCAAAGGGAAATATACTAAAAATAGTTATTAAATAATCATCTATCAGTTAATAATTATTTTATCAATTGTTAAGTATTAATTATGATTTAGATAATTAATTTAAAATGTAAAGTAGGACTTAAATGATTATATCACATGAATAATTAATTATCTCACTATATTTGTTGAGAAATTAATATTCAATATTTTTAAATTGTTACATGTTATGTTGTCAAATTTTAATATATATATTAGGCATTTAGTTGCATGCATTTCTACTCAAGTAAAATTATACTTATATATAACTTTATGTTCTCGTTCAGATTAGGATCGTTGCTCGAGGCTACGAGTTCACTTATGAACTAACCAGGTCCGTATAATTATTTGAAATGTTGTATTTTCCCTTATTGGCAGCCTTGGTCGGGCTGAGCCTAGATTTGACCACCATGCACTAGAACGCAATTGGGGTCAAGGAATTGACTCAGTCTGACACAGGCCCGCACCTTTAAAATTACTATGTGAGAGTTTTGGTCGACTTGAGTATCTGATGACTATGCGCTGGAACGCAACCGGAGTCGACTCAATTTGGCATGAGGCAGCACCCCCTGAAAGATTGAACACCTGTCCCCATGCCGAAAGGGGCAATAGGGCACAATGGCGCAAGATGGCTCATTATGCACTTATGATATCGGGAGGGTGAGTCATTGGAAAACATCGGTAAGTGTAGGCTGTGGGCCACGTAGCCTGTGTGCGCATGCATGGGATGGTAGCTAGATGGGGTGGCCACCCCTCGCAGCACATAATGAGCTCGACATAGGCTCTTAACAACTAAAAGACTCTTGAAATGATAATGGGGATTTTATTGACTTCTTTCATTTAATTAAGCAGCTTAGTGGTTTTATCAGTAACACGGAATTGCCTCCGTATGTGAGCAACTGTGGACTGCAGAATGAAAGTGGCTCGGGTTGGTGAATTGATAATAAATAATGGACTTCCTTATTATTCTCTTGTGTTATAAATGTGGCTATGGCAAATGGTCAAAAATTGTGGGACGGTTATTTTATATTTTAGAGAACATGATTTATTGTTATGATTTATATTATATATTTCCAGACTTATTTGTTGTTTTTCAATTCATGTTCTGGAATATTATCATTACATCAATTATATTTTTAGGTGTCACTCGGTCCGGTTTGGGCGGGTCGTTACATACAATCTGGCAAATGGGTATTCCATTACCCACGAAAACTTATGAAACTTAAAGATTGCCTCACACTGGGCTATAAACAAGCATAATTAAGCAATTGCCGGCTCACATGCGTGGCTTATAATTATATTCATATATACATATAGCGCTTACGCACTCACACCTTCCATATCACTTGCCTCAATACTAGAGTGTCAAAAGGAACAGTTAAGTTAAAGCCACATATTCCAGAAATGTGTTGCATTATGTTGTACCATCATACACTGCACTACCTCATGGTTTAAAGGAGTACTAGTGTGATTCATACATATCTCCATATCGCTCACTCTCTTATTCGCGAAATCTGTAAAAATTTACGTACTTATATAATGGGCTTAGGAAAGAGGCTTGTATCATAAATTTCTAGAGCTTAAGTTCAAAAACCAATAAGGGATCTCATCCTTGTAGGGCGAGGCGGAGGCTGCCCAGTGGCGAGCTCAAGTGGCAGCGGCGGTATGGGTGAAATTCTATAATCGTGGAAAATCTCTAGACAAATAACATGGTGAGGCCAGGTCTGACGTGGATGCTTAGATCTTGCCATGTGGCATGATCTAAATGTTCGACAGTTCATGGCCTAGTGGGGCTCATCTTTGAATATACGCAATATATATATATATAAGGGAAGATCGGAATGAGATTGTAACAACCCGATTTCAGTTCACTTAAAAACCGAATCCGAAATGTTGTGATCGAGTCGAGTCATGTTTAAAGTTGTCAGTCGGTTTGACTCAATTGATGAGATAGATCGAAACAACCTTCTTGGTGTCATGAGAATGGAAGACATTATAAAATAAACATCAATTATAAGTAAAAGTAAGAAAAGAAATAAATGTGTTAAGCTAAAGTGTGTGTAGCGTTTATCTGTCCTCCCACCAAAGTCGACTCAAGATTTTCAAGACCCACATATATTATATAAAAAATGTCAGTAACAAATATTATTGGTCTGAAAAATAACTAATACGATCTAGCAAATGGGCATTCCATTACCCACGAAAACTTATGAAACTTCAAGATTACCTCACACTGTGCTATAAGCAAGCATACTTAAGCAATTGCCTGCTCACATGCATGGCTCATAATTATAATCATACACACATACAACGCTTACGCCCTCACACCTTCCATATCACCCGCCAACGCTTACACTCTCACACCTTCCATATCACCAACCACAGTACTCTAGTGGCAAAAGGAACAGTTAACTTAAAGCCATATATTCCGGAAATGCGTTGCATTATGCTATACCAACATACACCAGACTACCTCATGGTTTGAAGGAGTACTTGTGTGATTTATACATATCTCCATACCGTTCACTCTCTTATTCGTGAAATCCATAAAATTTTACGTACATATATAATAGGCTTAGGAAAGAGGCTTATATCATAAATTTATGGAGCTTAAGTTCAAAAACTAACAAGGGATCTCATCCTTGTAGGCGAGGCAGAGGCTGCCCAACGGCGAGCCCAAGTGGTGGTGATGGTATGGGTAAATTCTATAATCGTGGAAAATCTCTAGAAAAATAATATGTTGAAGCCAGGGTTGATGTGGATAAGATAGATCGAAACAACCTTCTTGGTGTCATGAGAATGGAAGACATTAGTAAATAGGCATGAATTATAAGTAAAAGTAAGAAAAGAAATAAATGCGTTGAGCTCTAGTGTGTGTAGCTTTTGTTTGTCCTTCCACCAAAGTTGAGTTAGGATTTTCAAGACCTACATATACTATATTAAAAACATAAGTAACAAATGTTATTGGTCCAAAAAATAACTAATACAATCTGGTAAATGGGTACTCCATTACCCATAAAAACTTATGAAACTTCAAGATTACCTCACACTGGGCAGTAAGCAAAAATACTTAAGCAATTGCCGGCTTGCATTTTTGGCTCATAATCATATTCATACATACATACCATGCTTATGCCCTCACACCTTCCATATCACCCAGCACGGTACTCGAGTGGCAAAAAGAATAGTTAAATTAAAGCCACATATTCCGGAAATGCGCTACATTACGCAATACCATCATACACCACACTACCTCATGTTTTGAAGGAGTACTAGTGTGATTCATACATATCTCCATACCGCTCACTCTCTTATTTGTGAAATCCGTAAAAATGAATGTACTTATAAAATAGGGCTAGGAAAGAAGGCTTACATCATTAATTTCTGGTGCTTAAGTTTGAATACCAACAAGGGATCTCGTCCTTGTAGTTTTGATTAAACATGGGTAGAAAATATGGCTAAATCATCTGACATCGGAGGGATCTGATAAAACTCTGCAGATGTCATCATACGTATAAAACACGATCAAATCCTACACACAAGGAGTCAAGTAGAGAGAGAATCCTACAGACTTGTGGTCTAAGCTCTAAGCGTATATACACATCTATGGCAAGCTCAGACTCCAGAACCTACATTGGAACCAACTACTGAGTAAAATACAAACATTCCTATATGATATATACTCGTGGTGTGTGCTCATATCATCAATATATCCTAATAAAAAGACTATACTAAATAAACATACTGCTAAACACACAATACATGAATCGAGACATAATAAAGAGAAAAACTAATCACAAATAATAAATAAAAAAATACATACAATCATGAATAAATAGATAGATAATAAATACATAAAAATAATGAGTACTCTAAATAAACATACTGCCACCTCGCTGCCGATCGATGCCGCCCAGCCTGGCCGTGTCGTCTCCTTTCCGCATCGACCACGCCAGACCACCGTCCAGCCGTCGCAATGCAGGAAATCGCCCTCGATTTCACGGCCGTTTCCGACGTGATTCCACCGCCGTCTATGCTGGACCATCGTCGCTGTGACATCGAAGCTCCTCCCTCGATTTTCCCTACCTTTCCCCCTTACCTAGCGCCGTCATCGAGGCCGGTCGTGGTTCTGATCGGAGTGACTGACCGCTCCGACCGAACTTGATGCCGGCATCGGTGGCCATCGCAGCCGCGGCTGCCCTTGTGTCACCACCATTGGGTCAAGCCCGCTGAGACGGTGCTAACCCCTACCTCCAATTGCCCTGTCAGAGCAGTTGCCGATAAACCACCGAAATTGCAGGAAAACCGCTGGCACAGTCGCCGGAAAATTGCTGGCTCGCCTTCATCTGTCGGCACCGATTTTAGCACCGATCATGAGGTGGTTCTTGCTTCTTTTTTAGAATTATTACATACATGTTGTGGTCATGGTAGCATATTGGAATTAATTTTATTAACTTCATGATTTTAGTTTAATTACTATGAATTATGATAAACATGTGATGATTAGCGTAGATTGTGTTGTGTGATGTAAATGCTCACTAATGAAATTGTTAGTAAACCATGGAATAGTTAATTAAATGCTTGTTAATGAGTTAATTTATGAATTTGCATGAATTAGGTTTTGCATGCTAGTATTAAGTTAAACGGATTAAATTGATTAAACCATTGTAACCTAATTAGAATAGGTAAGCTTTGAAATTAGAATTAAAAGCGCTAGGTAATAAGTAACTTATGAAATCATAAAATTATTAACTTGCTTGATAATTAGAGACTTAGTGTGGTTGTTGAGATGATTGTCATGTTTGATTAGATTCATATATGCATGTGGATATATTAGTTATATAGGCGTGCATCATATATGTATGGGCATTAGTAAATAGTTATGTTCATGTAGATTCATTGCAGGAGCTCGCCGTCTAGGCACGAGACTGCACTTGGAGCTTTTGACAGGTCCATTAGGACACGCTTCTTAGGTTTTATCGCTCTACTCTATTGATGATTTGATTTATTGATCGTAGGACGTGTCAGGTGGATGATTTATCGGACCCCATCTAACACGGGTCACCTGGTCGATTGTTTTCAGAATTAATAACCCTTGAGGATGAGATCCCTTGAGTTTGTTTTCAAAAATAAGATCCACCTCAAGTTGCCTTCGGGCCTATTATATAAATCCCTACCCAGCCCTACTATATATATATATATGTAGTTTTCACGTTTTCAATGAGGCGAGAGATGGAGAAACAGACTGCATGTACCATGAGCGGATGCCGTGACAGTCAAAGCGGGCTCTTGATTAGTGACAGCGAACTGTTCCATTCTCGAGGGATCCTCACAACTCTACGTTTGACCTCGTCACACCCGGAGAATGTAGAGGTTTATGGGTACTGTTAAGTACAGCGCATGTCCGGACTTGTGGTTCAAAGGGTATTAAAGGCACATGCCTAAGAGTACTCGGCCTACGTGCTCAAGGCCAGAAGTAATATGGAGGTTCGGAGAGGGCTTAGGATAAAAGTTTTACGGGAAGTACTGAAGATGTAACACCCCATTTTGGCTCACCAATTAAGCCGACCAGGATCTACTCTCGGCGTCTCAAGATGGAGATGCAAATATGAAATGCATGAATGAGAACGATTGGGTTCTAACGGAGTCCTACATGCATGCTATGATGTACAAGCAAAAACAAGACAAAATAATAAATGAGAAACCAAAAGAAAATATATAATATTTTATGAAAATACGATAACACATAATAATCTACCATGACATTAAATCATTATCTCATTCATTTTTACCTGAGCCGAGTCTGAACTCCAAGGCTCCCTACTCATTCATATTTATCAGTTCGTTTCATAACAAGTAATTCATTCAAGACAAACACATCGTAATAATCATTCACACAGCATTAAACACACCATCATTATACGTTACACGCGGCAGGTACATGTGTGCGCGGTTCCGTGCTGCTCCTCCGCAGTCCCGACAGCTTTCATCGCTCGCATTCCTCACCTACATATATATAGAAAAACCGTCAGTAACGAGTGTTACCGGCCCGGAAAATAACTAATATCAATCTGGCACAGGAGAGCAAACTCTCCTGTTGAATCAAAACCATATACTTCCTCAAGAACTCTCATCAGGGCACATACGGGAGCCGTCGCCGTCGGGCCGTCGCCCTCGGGTCGACAGCGTCCCCCTATCTTTCTCATTCTCATACCTTGGCCATTTCTCTATCGCTTCTCGCATCAAATTTCATTCCTTACCGCCCTCTGCACCTTCCATATTACTCCTGGCCTTGAGCACAAAGGCCGAGCACTCTCAGGCAGTCGCCTTCAGTACCCTTTGAACCACAAGTCTAGACATGCGCTGCATTGCAGTACCCGTAAACCTCCACACTTCTCCGGGTTTGAGGAACTCAAAGGTGGAGTTGTCCGGATCCTTCGGGAACGAAGTGGGTTCTCCCCAGCTCCAGAGCCCGCTCTTCCGGGCACACGCCCTATCTGAAGACGTGGCCGCAAGTAACCCTCATTCCATCTCTCACCGAAAACACGAAAACTATATATATATAGGCCTGGGTTGGGATTTATACAATAGGCCCGAAGGCATCGTGAGCTGGATCTGAAGTTCGAAAACAAACTCGAGGGATCTCATCCTCGAGGGTTATTAATCCGAAAAAGAACTGTTGGCTAAATGGCCCGAGTTAAGTGGGATCCGATAAAACGCCACTTAACTCGTCCTGCACATGATAAATCAAATATACAATAGAGTAGCGTAAAACAGAGAACGAGTCCTAAACGGACCTGGTAGAAGCTCCAAACGGGTCCACGCGCCTAGGCGGCGAGCTCCTACACCGTACCTACACAATCAAGCTAAAAACTAACGCCCGCATGATGAATCACACATCCTATAGCATGCACACACAATCAACACAATCACGCATCAATCAACACACATCAA
Source organism: Piper betle (assembly GCA_033002965.1). Lineage (NCBI taxonomy): Eukaryota > Viridiplantae > Streptophyta > Magnoliopsida > Piperales > Piperaceae > Piper > Piper betle. The sequence goes on from JAURVB010012820.1 coordinate 22,979, forward strand.
CCTATATCAATTCTAGCAAGTCTACTTAGGCTAGTTTGCATTAGATCATGATCATTACCTAATAACCCTAATTAGTTTCATAGCTTCCATTTTTAACACCACACAATTCAACAAATTTCATATTTTATCCTAAATCAAATCTACATTTATATATAGTAATTACAATGCACAATTCATCAATCATAGCATGCAAATTCTAATAATCAATACTTTCAAATAATTAAGTTAAAATAAATTATACCTCGCGTCGTCGAAAATCGGCGACGGCTAGGGTTTCCGTTTCGTGGCTCGAAACTCGAATTCGGCACCTAGCGGCGTCCGAAGTCCGATCAGATTGGACCGGGTGCGTTCGGCGGATGATCCGGCGAATTTCCCACGAATCCAATTTTCCGGCGGTTCCGGCGGTTTTCCGGCGAGTGTCGGCGGTTTTCCGGCGGATTCCGACGGTTTTCCGGCGACGATTCGGGACGGGGCAATCAGGGGGTCTATCGGCACCAGCTCGACGAGCTTGGTCCGATGGCGGTGTCAAACAGAGCAACCGAGGCGGCGATGGCCGTCGACGGCGGCGTCGAAAACGGGCGGCGGCGGCGGTGTGCTCCGATCGGGGCTCCGGCCGGCCTCGACGGCGGTCGGGATGGATGGGGGAAATGTCGGCAACGGCGAGGGGGTGGTACGTCGGTGGTCGCAGCGGCGGCGGCGGCGGCCGAACGGCGGCGGAATCCGGCCGGAGTGGCGGCGGCCGAGGCGGCTTCGTGGGGCAATTCCGGCGTCGTGGCGGCGAGGCGGTGGCCGGGGTGGGTCGTGGCGGCACGGCGACTGCACGGCGGGGCGGGGCGGCGTCGATCGGCGGCAGCACGGCGTCGGCAGCGGCGGCGGCGGCGACCACAGGGGCGGCGGCGGCGGATAGGGTTTTGGAAAAGAAAGGGTCGGGAGGAAGAAGAAGCATGTGCTAGTGGCAATTTCGTAAATAAGTATTGACTCGATTCCGACTCGAGTCAAAATAATAACTAGTTCGTAATAAATTCTAAAAAAAATCTAGAAAAATATGGAAAAATTCTATAAAATAAAACAAACACAACAACATCCAAATGACATGCTCTATAACTAATAACCCACCCGAATATCATCAAACGCGTCCTAATTCGTCATTCGGCCCTAAAAATATTCTACGATCAAATAAAAATAACAATCAATACTGCATACCTCCATATACTTGATAACCCATTTTTCATCATCTTTCAGGCGTTATCATCATACACTTGAGCATACATGACCCTCATTGCTCATAACTCACAGCTGGCCTCAACCCAGCTCGCGGTCCATGAAGCTGACTCGACTCGAACCGACTGGTTCACTCCCGTAAAACTCTGACTCGAGTCACGGGTTTTACAACCTTCCCTCCTTAGAAAAATTTCGTCCTCGAAATTTTAACCAAGGAAGTTTCCACCATGTTCCTCATCTAAATGTACGTGTTGGCGTAGTGCCTGGTCGTGAAGCTGGTTGCTCGAACAACTCCGGGTATCGCTTCCTCATCTCGTCTTCTCGTTCCCACGTAGCTTCTTCAACTCCTCGTCGGGTCCATTGCACTCGTACTAGGGGAACTTCTTTTCTTCGGAGAATCTTCACTCTTCGGTCCACGATTTGGACTGCATCCTCTGGGTACGTCAGGTCCGGTTGCAGCTCTACCTCTTTGAAGCTGACAACATGAGAGTTGTCAGGGTGATACTTCTTCAACATTGACACGTGGAAGACATCATGCACAGCTGATAGGTGAGGAGGCAATGCTAGCCTATATGCCACTGGTCCAATGCGCTCAATCACGTCAAAGGGTCCAATATAGCGCGGACTGAGTTTCCCTCGCGTCCCGAATCTCGTGTTTCCCTTAGTCGGAGAGACCTTCAGGAGAACGTGATCTCCTAACGCGAAATGAACCTCACGTCTGCGCTGGTCTGCGTAACTCTTTTGTCTATCTTGAGCTGACCTCATTCTTCTTCTAATCCTCATTACCACCTCTTGTGTCTGCTGGATCATTTCTGGCCCAACTACCACTGGTTCGCTGCCCTGCACCCAACACACTGGGGATCTGCATGGTCTGCCGTACAGTGCTTCGAACGGTGCCATTCCAATCGTGGCCTGATAGCTGTTGTTGTAGGAGAATTCCACCAAAGGTAGGTGTTCTTCCCAACTCCCTCCGAAATCTAGGATACATGCGCGAAGCAAGTCTTCCAGGGTCTGTATGGTTCTTTCCGTCTGTCCATCTGTTTGAGGATGGAAAGCTGTGCTGAATCTCGATTCTGTACCCATAGCTGCCTGAAAAGCCTTCCAAAATCGCGATGTGAACCTCGGATCCCTGTCTGATATGATCTCCCGTGGTACGCCGTGTAACCTGACTATCTGATCTCTGTACAGCGTAGCCAATGTGGTCAGTGGGTAATCCATCCTGATCGGTATGAAGTGTACGCTCTTTGTAAGTCGATCCACTATGACCCATATCGCATCCTTTTGTTGGCGGGTCTTAGGTAAACCAACTACAAAGTCGTAAGCTATACTCTCCCACTTCCACTCTGGGGTTTCCAAAGGTTGTAGCATTCCACCTGGACGTACGTGCTCGGCTTTCACTTGCTGGCATACCAAACATCTAGCCACTGTATCGTATACTTCTCTCTTCATTCCTGGCCACCAATAGGTTCGTCGGACATCGTGGTACATCTTCACTCCACCTGGGTGTACTGAGCATCTCGACGTGTGAGCTTCGTGAAGAATAGTACTTCGAAGTCCGGGATACTCTGGGACATTAGGCACGAATAGTCGGCCTCTCAATCTGACTAATCCGTCTGTATCCCTGGCCAATTCCTGATGTGTTCCGTGTTCCAACCATTGCTTCAACTGCGGATCTACCTCCTGTGCAATCCGAATCTGCTCAAGCACGCTTGGCTGAATCGTAAGTCGCGCCATCATCCCAACTAACTGTCTCTGGCTCGTAGTGTGCTCGGTCACTGACAATGCTGCTAATCCTGCGGTGTACAAGAATCCTGGCTTCCTGCTCAATGCATCGGCTACCACATTCGCCTTGCCCTCATGGTATGCTATGTCGACCTCGTAATCAGCTAACATCTCCAACCATCTCCTCTGTCTGCTATTCAGATCCTTCTGCGTGAAGATATATTTCAGACTCTGGTGATCAGTTAGAAGTCTGAAAGATGTCCCATATAGATAGTGCCTCCATATTCTGAGAGCGAATATGACTGCAGCAAGCTCTAGGTCATGAGTAGGATAGTTACGCTCATGCACCTTGAGCTGACGAGATGCATAAGCAATAACCTTATCCTTCTGCATCAAAACACAACCTAAGCCAATCCCTGAGGCATCAGTATACACTACAAAATCCTCATGCCCCTCAGGCAATGCGAGGATAGGCGCCGAAGTCAACCTCTCCTTTAGCATCCTGAAACTCCGCTCACATTCGTCTGTCCATATGAACCGTTCCTCTTTCCTAGTCAGTCGCGTCAGAGGGGCTGCTATGGAAGAGAAGTCCTGAATGAACCGTCTGTAGTATCCAGCCAATCCCAGAAAACTCCGAACCTCCGTAGGTGTCTTCGGTTGTTCCCACTGCACTACTGCCTCTATCTTAGCTGGATCCACTGAGATGCCTGATGCTGAGATGATGTGGCCGAGAAAATTCACCTCTGACAACCAGAAACTGCACTTCGAAAATTTCCCATACAACCTATGCTCTCTCAGTGTTTGCAACACAATCCTCAGGTGTTGCGCATGTTCTTCCTTAGATGAAGAATATACCAGTATGTCATCCACAAAGACGATCACAAACTGGTCCAAGTACTGATTGAACACTCGGTTCATCAAGTCCATAAATGTTGCTGGAGCATTGGTCAATCCAAACGGCATGACCAGAAACTCGTAGTGTCCATATCTCGTCCTGAACGCAGTCTTCGGGATGTCTTCTGCTCTAATCCTCAGTTGGTAGTATCCTGATCTCAAATCAATCTTCGAAAAGACAACTGCTAAGCTCAACTGGTCAAATAAATCATCAATACGAGGAAGAGGGTATCTGTTCTTAACCGTTGCATGGTTTAGCATCCTGTAATCTATGCATAACCGCATGCTTCCATCCTTCTTCCTCACAAATAACACCGGTGCGCCCCAAGGGGAAACGCTCGGTCTGATGAATCCTTGGTCCAACAGTGTCTGTAGCTGTTCCTTCAGTTCCTTGAGCTCCAGAGGTGCCATCCTATACGGAGCTCTCGAAATTGGGGCTGTGCCAGGCATCAACTCGATGGCAAGATCCACCTCTCTGTCTGGCGGCAATCCAGTAATCTCCTCAGGAAATACATCTGTAAATTCGCAGACCACTGGAATCTCCTCTGTACTCGGTTGTTCCCCTGGTCCACTCTGCTCAGTCGAAACTAACGCTGCCATTATCAGTTCACTGCCTCTGTCCAGTTGTCTCACTGCACTCTGATAGGATATCCATCCTTGCTCCCTATCTCGGCCCTGACCTTGGAAGAAGAAACGGCGCCTTCCATGGCGGAAAGTCACAGTCTTCCTTCGACAATCTATCACTGCTCCTTGCTTGGACATCCAATTCATCCCAAATATCACATCAAATTCTTGTAGCTTGAATAATATCAAATCGGCTACAAGCTGTCGCTGTTGAATCTCAACAGGGACATCACGCACACACTCGCCCGTAGCTATTACACTACCGGCGGGGGTGGACACTAACAGTGAATGTCCTAACTCCTCTATCTTATACCCTATCCTATTAGTGTGCATGTACGAAATGAAGGAGTGCGTACATCCAGAATCAAACAAGACACGTGCAGGTACAAGGCCTACGGAAAGCGTACCTGTCACGACCGTCGTATCCTCAAGGGCCTCTGCTACGGTGGCTGCGTACATCCTTGCTGGTTGCTGCTGCTCTAGTGCAGATGGTGCGGCCTGATTCTGAGCTAACTGTGGCTGTGGCGTGGCTGCGGCCTACCCGTCTGCTTCCTAGTCTGTCCTGCAGCCATGTACCCTCTCTGATCTGGTCCCCTTTGCTGCCGCCTTGGTGGTTGTTGGTCTCCACCTCTCTGGCCTTGTCCACGGCCCTGTTGGCCTCTCTGCTGTGACTGCTGCTGGGGAGCTGGAAGTGCAAGTCTCTGCTGAGGCGCTGGGAGTGTCAACTGCTGGCTCTGGCTAGTCGGACACGTTGCAGCCCTATGTCCCAGTTGACCGCAACTGTAACAGGCCCTAGTGCCTCCTCTGCACTCTGCGGCCCTGTGTCCTGGCTGACCGCAGTTGTAACAAACCCTAGTGCCTACTCTGCACTCTGCGGCTCGGTGCCCTGGCTGACCGCAGTTGTAGCATACATTTCTGCTTGCTCTGCACTCTCCCCAATGATGGCGTTGGCAACTCTGACAGAATGGGGCTCTGTTGCCCTGTACCTGGCCATCCATGGCTCTCATGGCTACTGGCGCATCTACACGTCGTCTCTGCTGTGCCCCCTGCTCTGGCTGATATGGCCTCGGATGTTGCTGCCTCTGGTCGACATCTCGACGTGGTCGTGTAGCTATCACCCGCTCTGCTTCACCTGCAGCTCTCACTACGTCACCGAGGGTAGTAAACTTCCTATCCAAGTATGCCATCCGAATCTCATGATGGAGGCCTTCATAGAAGCGCTCTATTCTTCTTCCTTCGGTTGGAACCAAATCTGGTGCAAATCTCTCCAACGCTCTAAACCTCGTCTCATACTGTACTACTGTCATAGGCCCTTGCCTCAACATCTGGAACTCTCGTTCCTTCCTTCTCCTAACATCTGGTGGAAAATACTTTCCATCGAATTCCACTCTGAATTCCTCCCAAGTGATGTCCTGAGGCTGGCGATGAGCAAATACAGAATTCTGCACCGAACTCCACCATATCCTCGCTTCGTCTTGGAATGCTCCTGTGACGACGCGCACTCTGTGTTCTACGGGGCATGCCATACTATCAAACACTCCTATGGCCGACGATATCCATAGGAATGCCTCCTCAGCATCCAACTTCCCAAAGAAAGGTCGTCCGCCATTCTTCACGAATCTCTCATATTGCCACAATTCCAAACTCCTCACGTCTACAGATCTATTTGATCCCTCTGCTTGCTCATAACGAGGAATCTGTGATCCCGTACCAACTGGTACACTGTCACCTCCAACTGCTCCACTCCCCCTACGGTTTGCCCGCTACCTGCTATCGCGAGGTCCACCGACGTCCTGTCTCATCCTTGCCTGAAGTGGGGCAACCAGAGGAGCTGTTGCGGGGGTAGCTCCCTGTTGCAGCGGTGGAGGAGGAGGCGGCGGCGGAGGGCCCATGGGCGCTACTGGCTCTCCTTGCGCCTCTTCATCCACGGCTGGTCTCTTCTCTGCTCTAGCCACTGATAGAGCTATCTGTCTGAGCTCTCTCCTAAATTCCTCCTGATTCTGCTGCATTTGCATCTGAACCTCAACTAGCCTAGCTATTGCAGCATCCCTTTCCTGTCGACTACTCCCACTGCGGTGACTGTCGCGTCGACTGTCTCGGCGATGACTCTCCGTGCGACGACTAGCTGATACCGGTACACTCGTCTCTGCTGGTGGCATGGTGGTCCTAGGTCGACTGGAAGCTGTGTCACTGTGACCATGGTCGGGACTATCCTGTCTGACTACTGGAGGCGATGGGGTCCTGATCTGCGTCCGACGGGTCTGTGTCACCATCCTGCTATGTGTACCCTACTCTAATCTACTCACCCTGTCACACCACTGATTAGGTAAGAAAATCTGTGAACAAAAACATAAAGACAGAAAAATACCTGTCGGTACAGCTCGGAGCAGCTTCGGCACACATGTAACCTGTAATGCATCTACCATCTTAATCAACCAAGGGTTAGCTCTGATACCATCAGTAACCTGGTATCAGAGAACATATGCCAAGAGTTGGCTCTGATACCACGAGCTGGTATCAGAGAACATATGCCAAGAGTTGGCTCTGATACCACTATTGTAACACCCCGTTTCGGCTCACCCGTGAACCGACCCGGAAATGTCACCGGCGACCGAACCGTTCGTTAATCTACTAGATTCGGTTAAGCCGACCAGGATCTACTCTCGGCGTCTCAAGATGAAGATGCAAATATGAAATGCATGAATGAGAACGATTGGGTTCTAACGCGAGTCCTACATGCATGCTGTGATGTACAAGCAAAAACAAGACAAAATAATAAATGAGAAACCAAAAGAAAATATATAATATTTTATGAAAATACGATAACACATAATAATCTACCATGACATTAAATCATTATCTCATTCATTTTTACCCGAGCCGAGTCTGAACTCCAAGGCTCCCTACTCATTCATATTTATCAGTTCGTTTCATAACAAGTAATTCATCAAGACAAAAACATTGTAATAATCATCCACACAGCATTAACACAACCATCATTATACATTACACGCGGCAGGTACATGTGTGCGCGGTTCCGTGCTGCTCCTCCGCAGTCCCGACAGCTTTCATCGCTCGCATTCCTCACCTACATATATATAGAAAAACCGTCAGTAACGAGTGTTACCGGCCCGGAAAATAACTAATATCAATCTGGCACAGGAGAGCAAACTCTCCTGTTGAATCAAAACCATATACTTCCTCAAGAACTCTCATCAGGGCACATACGGGAGCCGTCGCCGTCGGGCCGTCGCCCTCGGGTCGACAGCGTCCCCCTATCTTTCTCATTCTCATACCTTGGCCATTTCTCTATCGCTTCTCGCATCAAATTTCATTCCTTACCGCCCTCTGCACCTTCCATATTACTCCTGGCCTTGAGCACAAAGGCCGAGCACTCTCAGGCAGTCGCCTTCAGTACCCTTTGAACCACAAGTCTAGACATGCGCTGCATTGCAGTACCCGTAAACCTCCACACTTCTCCGGGTTTGAGGAACTCAAAGGTGGAGTTGTCCGGATCCTTCGGGAACGAAGTGGGTTCTCCCCAGCTCCAGAGCCCGCTCTTCCGGGCACACGCCCTATCTGAAGACGTGGCCGCAAGTAACCCTCATTCCATCTCTCACCGAAAACACGAAAACTATATATATATAGGCCTGGGTTGGGATTTATACAATAGGCCCGAAGGCATCGTGAGCTGGATCTGAAGTTCGAAAACAAACTCGAGGGATCTCATCCTCGAGGGTTATTAATCCGAAAAAGAACTGTTGGCTAAATGGCCCGAGTTAAGTGGGATCCGATAAAACGCCACTTAACTCGTCCTGCACATGATAAATCAAATATACAATAGAGTAGCGTAAAACAGAGAACGAGTCCTAAACGGACCTGGTAGAAGCTCCAAACGGGTCCACGCGCCTAGGCGGCGAGCTCCTACACCGTACCTACACAATCAAGCTAAAAACTAACGCCCGCATGATGAATCACACATCCTATAGCATGCACACACAATCAACACAATCACGCATCAATCAACACACATCAACCTATATCAATTCTAGCAAGTCTACTTAGGCTAGTTTGCATTAGATCATGATCATTACCTAATTACCCTAATTAGTTTCATAACCTCCATTTTTAACACCACTCAATTCAAGCAAATTTCATATTTTATCCTTAATCAAATCTACATTTATATATAGTAATTATAACACGCAATTCACCAATCATAGCATGCAAATTCTAATAATCAATACTTTCAAATAATTAAATTAAAATAAATTATACCTCGCGTCGTCGAAAATCGGCGACGGCTAGGGTTTCCGTTTCGTGGCTCGAAACTCGAATTCGGCACCTAGCGGCGTCCGAAGTCCGATCAGATTGGACCGGGTGCGTTCGGCGGATGATCCGGCGAATTTCCCACGAATCCAATTTTCCGGCGGTTCCAGCGGTTTTCCGGCGAGTGTCGGCGGTTTTCCGGCGGATTCCGACGGTTTTCCGGCGACGATTCGGGACGGGGCAATCAGGGGGTCTATCGGCACCAGCTCGACGAGCTTGGTCCGATGGCGGTGTCAAACAGAGCAACCGAGGCGGCGATGGCCGTCGACGGCGGCGTCGAAAATGGGCGGCGGCGGCGGCGTGCTCCGATCGGGGCTCCGGCCGGCCTCGACGGCGGTCGGGATGATGGGGGAAATGTCGGCAACGGCGAGGGGGTGGTCGTCAGGGTCACAGCGGCGGCGACGGCGGCCGAACGGCGGCGGAATCGACGCGGCGGAGCGACCGAGGTGGTTTCGTGGGGCGATTCCGGCGTCGTGGCGGCGAGGCGGTGGCCGGGGTGGGTCGTGGCGGCACGGCGACTGCACGGCGGGGCGGGGCGGCGTCGATCGGCGGCAGCACGGCGTCGGCAGCGGCGGCGGCGGCGACCACAGTGGGCGGCGGCGGTGGCTAGGGTTTTGGAAGAGTAAGGGTCGGGAGGAAGAAGAAGTGCTGTGCGATGGCAGTTTCGTAAATAAGTATTGACTCGATTCCTACTCGAGTCAAAATAATAACTAGTTCATAATAAATTCTAAAACAAATCTAGAAAAATATGGAAAAATTCCATAAAATAAAACAAACACAACAACATCCAAATGACATGCTCTATAACTAATAACCCACCCGAATATGATCCAACGCGTCCTAATTCGTCATTCGGCCCTAAAAATATTCTACGATCAAATAAAAATAACAATCAATACTGCATACCTCCATATACTTGATAACCCATTTTTCATCATCTTTTAGGCGTTATCATCGTACACTTGAGCATACATGACCCTCATCGCTCATAACTCACAGCTGGCCTCAACTCAGCTCGCGGTCCATGAAGCTGACTCGACTCGAACTGATGGTTGAACCGACTGGTTCACTCCCGTAAAACTCTGACTCGAGTCACGGGTTTTACAGAAGAAGAAGTGTCGAGAGCAGCACAATACCAGATAGATCGGGTTGCTATTGAGTCAGCTGCTCAACGGCTCCTTTGTAGTTGCCCTTATGTGAGTTCTTGAGGAAGATATATGATTGTTTGCTTTCCATGAGAGTTTGCCCTTATGTTCCAGTTTGATATTAGTTATTTTCGGACCAGTGACACCCGTTGCTGACGTTTTTCTACTATATGTAGGTGAGGATGATGAATGACATATGCCGGCCTTGACGAAGGATTAGCGTTTGCATTGCACACACATACCTGGCCCCCCGACTTTTGCGTAAGATGTGATGTGATTGGCTGTTGTAGTAGATTTACATATTGGTGTATATATACATGTGTTTGTGAGGCTTGTATGCCTTGTTTTAGAAATGCTTGGAAATGTTTTGAGAAAAGCTCTAATGATGTGTTATGCTGAAATGAAAAGGAACCAAATGAGCTGAGTATGAAATTGCAAGTGGGCTAGACCCAATTACAAGATGTGTTGTTGCTTAAATCCTATTTTGGTGTGCATTATGGTTATATATATATACCCTATAGTGTGGCATGTTTTTAACACGTCGTTCCCATATTGCACTTTTAGGGGAGGCTATGTCCGTTTTATTCCAGGTTTTATGAATTTTGTTGCTATTTTAATTATTTTGGTGTGTGGTTATTATCATGACATTCACGTAGTATCTTGTTAGGGTTTTGCATCTCATTCATATATTGTTTGCGCATTAGCGGCGTGCTCCATCTTGAGACGTCGAGAGGGTTATGTCGTAGCCGTTTAGTTTTTGGGGCCAACTTAATTGGTTTACGAGTAGTTCAATCCTTTGTAACAGTTCTAATCCGGGTTGAGAGTAAACCGGATTGGGGTGTTACAGTGGAGGACGTCCTTCATAAAATAAAATGAAATGATAGCCAGGGTATGTAAAAACACCGTATTTCACTTAACCGGGTAATAGGGTGAATAATAAAATAGGTAATAATTAACCATGTCAAATTAATAGGGTAAAGAATATAACACGTTCGGTCCTTCCCGGACAGCGTCTGCGTCCATTTTTGTTTTCTTGTTTTTTTCCACAGTCTTGACAACTCCTACATAGTAATCTTAAACGGTGCAGCCCCGTGTCAGAATGAGTCAATTCCTTGACCCCGGTTGCACTCGGTGCATGGTGGTCGAATCTAGGCTGAGGCCGACAAGGGCAGCCAAAGAGGAAAAATACAACATTTCAAATAATTATACGGACCTGGACAGTTTGTAAGTGAACCCGCAACTGAGACCTCTGTTGCAGGAATCGGCCGATTCCGTGCGGAATCGGCCGATTTAAATCGGATCGGCGCGATGCCGATCCGATTTCGGGGCCGACTCGGTCGGCCCGAATCGGCCTCGGAATCGGCCGAGTTCCGACCGATTTAAATCGGAATCGGAATCGGCCGATTTAAATCGGAATCGGTTTTTAATGAAATTACTAAAATACCCTAGGTATGATTTTTATTAAATTATTTAAGCATGGGTAAAATGGTAATTTGGATTTTAAAAACCTAAAATCAAACCCGCTCCCCCACGCCGTCGCCGCTCGTCCGCCCGCCGCCGCCCGGTTTCCGCCCTCCGCCGTGCTCCCCGATTCCGGGCTCGCCGCCGACCGGGCTACCGACCTCGCCGCCGACCTCGCAACGTCGCCGCCGAAGTGTGGCCGGACCGAATCGGGCTGTGACGCACGAATCGCCGCGACTCGCCGCCGACTCGCCGCCGCTCCGGGCCGCCTCGCCGCCGGCTGCGGGCCGCGGACTGTTCGTCCGACCGGGCTGCCGACATCCTCCGACATCGCCGCTCGAGACTCGCCGCCGACCGGGCGGCGGCGGCGGCGTGGGTAAAGAGTGGCATTCTCGTAATTAAAAGTTGACTCGATTCTAACTCGAGTCAAAAATAATAATTAATTCTAAATAATTTAAAAAAATCTTAAAAAATATTTAAAAATATTAGAAACTATAATACACAGAATAATATCAAAATAACATCAATACCCAATTTTAATATATTTATATTATAAATTGTCAAATTATTATATATGACCGATTAAATTAATTTGGACCGATTCAACTGAACCGATTCTTGGCCGATTCAGACCGATTCCGATTCCGATTCCGATTCCCTGAAAAACCGATTCCGATTCCGATTCCGATTTATGCAACCATGACTGAGACCAAAGATCCTAATTTGAACGAGAACATAAAATTATACATAAGTATAATTTTATTTGAGTAAAAATGCATGCAACAACATGACTAATATATATATATATCATTTTCAAAATTCAACAACATAAAGCATGCAACATTCAACAATCTTAAATATTAAATAATCCATGTGACTTAATCATTTAAGTCCTACTTTACATTTTAAATTAATTATCTAAATCATAATTCTCATTTCATTCATGATAAAATAATTATTAACTTATAAACAAGTATTTAATTACTATTATTAGTATATTTTCCTTTGAGATGATAATTACTTAACCATGATCTTGACGATATAATTTACTGTTTTAATCTTTAATCATTATCATTTTCAATAGCAATTTTATTAATTAAGTCTTTATATTAAAATATTTAAAATGATTAGTATTATCCTAATTTAATGATAAAACTAATAAAATTATTATAAATAATTCAACTTAATAAAGGTTCAAACTTTATTTATTTTCATTATGCTATTTAGGTTCAACGCTTATGATTTTTACACGATCATAGTTTATTATCCTATTTTCTACATTACTGACCCATTATTAAAATAGTCACTTTATTTACCGAGTATTAAATTTAATATGGTAACGGTGAAATTTTTATTTCATTAATCCCTTAAAACCATCCGATTTAATTTAGTTTATCATTACCGTATTTTTATTACTCATGATGATTTTATACAATAATTAGTTAGTTTAGCAATTATAACCCATAACCATTAAAATATTAATTTTTAAAGATTTATTACAAGTTAATATTATTTTTAACTCGAGCCATGTCGTGTCAAGTTATATTTACAAGTTTGCCACTGAAGGGATTCTTCTTGTTCTTCTTCCCCGTCGGCCCTTCTCTTCTCCAGACATGATCTTGGCACAACCAGATCACGTCGCCTTCATGCACACCAACCTCAAGATGACCACTTTCTTGCACCTTGCTCCAATTCAGAGGTTTCGCTACCTCAGGCTCGCATCAAACTAGGAAAGATCGGCCACCACTGGATGATGCAGGGAGTATGGTCATCCTCCCACGTCTGGCCGTTTGCTGCCATGATTTCCAGCAAGAAGGTCATCAGGAGTGGGCTGTACCGGTGGCATGAACTGCTATAATGGAACCCCTGATAGAGCGCTTGTCAATGAAGGGCAACCAGCGCCTTTGCACCTCTCGAAACTGCCATTACAGCACCTATTTGCAGAGGAACGCCACCACCTTCATCACTCCTTGAAACTCCGCCCTCTAACAGGTGCAATTCCACCACCCATCAGAAACAAGGGACACGCGATCCCACCCTTCGACCCAGCAGCCAGAGGGGCTGTCGGGGTGTGAGTGGCTGCCTTGAAATTTTTGCCTACAATCACCCATCTTGAAAAAGTCTAGCACTCGTCGGCCACACCAAGGATTCCAGTCTTATACAATTTAGTTTAGTTCTTCTTGTTGATTTAGAACTTTAATTTCCATTATTATCAAACTTATTATCATTGCAAAATATGCATGCATGAAAATTAAGAATAGGGAGATAGGAAGAATACCCAAGCAAGGAGAAAGCCGGCTCCGATAAAGAATAGGAGAAGAACATGGGAATGATGGCTAGGGAGAGGAAGACACCCCCTCTCAAAATAAAATGAGAATGACGGCTAGGGTATGGGAAAACACCCCAACACCAGCATTTCATTTAACCGGGTAAAGAATGAAATATAATATTTAACCGGGTAGAGAATATAACATAACGATAATATAATACTAATAATAATTTCTCCAACATTCGATCCTTCCTCGACCGAGTCAAATATATATATATATATATACATACACATGTAAATATATATATATATATTTTCAGTCTTTACAATTAAGCATTCTTTCCTCAATTATCATCCATAGAGTCACTTTTAGGCTTCGAGTCAATTTTGACTTTTATCGGCGTCGATCCAAGCCTTTCAACCCATATATATATATATATATATATATATATATATATATAGGCGTACCCCACTAGGCCCACGAGTTACCAGGCATTTAGATTGTGCCCCATGGCAATATCTGGTTCAGCCACATCACCCTAGTTCCCATCTATTTTTCAAGGATTTCTCTGACATATTCAGAATTTTTTCTATCCTTAGCACCGCCACCACTTTGGGCTGTTGCCAGCAAGATCCCGGCCAGCCTCCAGTCAATGAACATGCACCACCGTGACTACCTCATGGCGGGCTATCGACAAATACCCATCACCACCACCAAGGCCACCTAATTCCATTGTCGCCACTTCATTTCAGGCCGTTTTCCGGTGCCATCAAGTCTCCTTCGATTAGGTCGACCACCCCGACAGCTTCCCCTCGCTTAGGGTGAGATTTTGAGACCAGGTTGCTATCGTTGTAGGTGATGTTGCCAATTTCGGGAGTGTTTTCTTCATTTTTCGGTTTGTGGCCATTTTCTGGCGACGCGCACCGACAACCCCTTCATGTCCATTTGCTCGTGTCCATGTCTGTCCTACCCGAGTCCATCCATTTTCCTAATGGCACGCATGTCTGCCTGTCTGTGTCTAGACTTGTTTATCACTTGCCGAGTTGCCCAGCTTACATGGGAGCTCAACTCGGTCAAGTTCACTTAGTCTAACTAGCTTTAGCTCGCCCAATTGAATCCTTGGTCCTTTTTCAACAATTTTCAAATCATTTTCATTCATTTTGTGACCATTTTCGGAAATTCAATAATCTATATATTGGTTTAGATCCATATTGATATTATTTGGCTTATTTTAATGTTATGATTGATTTTCGTTATTATTTATTTATTTATTTATTCATTATTATTTATTTCTTGTTATTTAAATAATTGTTGTACGTAATGAATGCTTGTACGATCATTTACTCTTATTGATGATGCATTTATTTATTTATGTTATTATTATGCATGTTTATCTTATCTAAGTTAATTAATTAATTAATTAACTAATATTTATTTTCTTGCTTTCATGTTATTATTTATTTGTTCGTGGCTGTATATTTGCATATTTAATAATTAAATCAATATTATTCATGATTAATTGTTATTTATTATTTATTAATTTATTTACTTAATTAATTATGCATTTAATTAATTAATTATTTATATATTAACTTGCTTGTGTATGAGTTGATATTTAATAGCGTTTTGTCACATTTTTATATATTGTTAATTATATTATTATTATTCATGATTGATATATTATTTATTTTTACGAGTTTAATTATTTAATTATTTATTAACCAATTATTTATTTAATTAATATTCATGATTTATTATGTATAGTGTATGTCTAGACTTGTGGCATAAAGTACTCGGTATTTGTGCTCTTGGCCAAGTATTATATGGAGGTCTAGAGGGGGTTTAGGATAAGTGTTCTTTTTCTCGAGAGTGGGACAAGTTATTGCCGAGAGACGCATTTGATGAAACTAGCTTAACACCAGTTCAGTTTAAGATACTATCAAATATGCAGCTTGATGACTCCTCAATAGATGCTCTGTAAGAGTTCCCATGAAGATTATATATGATTTTCGTTCTTTGTGGAAATAAAATTTTATTCACTAATTGGTACTAGTTATTTTCCGAACCAGTGACACTCAATGTTAATGTTTTTCTTATTATATATGTAGGTCTTATGTTCGTATATCTTTGGATGGGTTTAGCAGAAAGACAGATAGATACTATGCACACTTCTGCTAGGTGCGCCGTGATTTTTTTCTTTCTTTTGTTCATGTTTGATGCGCATTTATGTACATCTATTCGATGTATTATTGAGTGTTGGTTGAACATTAGTGGTATCTTCATTTTTCAAAACGCCAAGAGTGTTGCTGCCGTATGTTTTCTAGTTCGAGTCTTACTAATTAATTTATTTAGACATGACTCAACCGATTGTAATAGTTCTGATTTAATTCTTTGGTGAACCAAAATCAGGGTATTAGAGGAGGGGAAGGGGATACAAAATTTGGAGAGCGGAAACAACAGGAACAAATTGTGAAAACCCATGACTCGAGTCAGGGTTTTACGTTACCGAACCAGTCGGTTCGACCGTTGGTTCGAGTCGAGTCAGTTTCATGAACCGCGTGCTGAGTCGAGGCCAGCCGTGAGTTATGAGCGATGAGAGTCAGGTGTACCTGAATATATGATGATAACGTCGAGAAGATGGTGAGATATGAGTTATCAGAATATATGAAAGTATGAAGTATTTTTTTCTTTTTATATATTTGATCGTAGAAATAGTTTTAGGCCGAATAACACGTTAGGATGCGTTGGATTATATTCGGGTGGGTTATTAGTTATAGAGCATGCCATTTGGATGTTGTTGTATTTGTTTTATTTTATGGAATTTTTCCATAATTTTCTAGATTTTTTTAGAATTTATTACGAACTAGTTATAGAATTTTTCCATATTTTTTAAGATTTTTAAGTATTCTTCTCCCTCCCAACACTTACCCTCCCTAAACCCTTGCCGTGTGAGCTGCCGCTGCCGCTGCCACTGCCGACGCCGCACTGCCACCGATTGACTCCCCCTGCCTTGCCGTGCCATCGCCGTGCCACCACGACCAACCCCAGCCACCGATCGCCTACCGGCGTGCCGCCGCGAAGCCACGAGGCCGCCTCGACCGTTGCCACTTCGGGCCGGATTCTGCCGCCGTTTGGTCGCCGTCGCCATCACTGTGACCACCAGTCTCACCCCCTCACCGTCGCCGACATTTCCCCCATCATCCTGACTGCCGTCGAGGCCGGCCGCAGCCCAGATCGGAGCACGCCGCCGCCACCATACATTTTTGATGCCGCCGTTCACGGCCATCGCCGCCTCGGCTACCCTGTTTGACACCACCATTGGACCAAGCTCATCGAGCTGGTGCCGATAGACCCCCTAATTGCCCC
Source organism: Piper betle (assembly GCA_033002965.1). Lineage (NCBI taxonomy): Eukaryota > Viridiplantae > Streptophyta > Magnoliopsida > Piperales > Piperaceae > Piper > Piper betle. The sequence goes on from JAURVB010012820.1 coordinate 40,011, forward strand.
GTCCCGAATCATTGCCAGGAAAACCGTCGGAATCCACCGGAAAACTGCCGACACTCGCCGGAACCGCTGGAAAATTGGATTTGTGGGAAATTCGTCGGATCATCTACCGAACGCACCCGGTCCAATATGATCGGACTTCGGACGCCGCTAGGTACCGAATTCGAGTTTCGAGCCACGAAATGGAAACCCTAGCTGTCGCCGATTTTCGACGACGGGAGGTATAATTTATTTTAACTTAGTTATTTAAAAGTATTGATTATTAGAATTGCATGCTAGGATTGGTGAATTGTGTGTTATAATTATATGTATACATGCAGAATTGATTAAGGATAAAATATGAAATTTGTTTGATTGAATGGTGGTAAAAATGGAGGCTAAGAAACAAATTAGGGTAACTAGGTAATGATTATGATCTAATGCAAATTAGCCTAAGTAGGCTTGCTAGAATTGATATAGGTTGATGTGTGTTGATTGATGCGTGATTGTGTTGATTGTGTGTGCATGCTATAGGATGTGTGATTCATCATGCGGGCGTTAGTTTTTAGCTTGATTGTGTAGGTACGGTGTAGGAGCTCGCCGCCTAGGCGCGTGGACCCGTTTGGAGCTTCTACTAGGTCCGTTTAGGACTCGTTCTCTGTTTTACGCTATTCTATTGTGTATTTGATTTATTACATGCAGGACGTGTTAAGTGGCGTTTTATCGGATCCCACTTAACTCGGGCCATTTAGCCAATAATTTTCTGGATTAATAACCCTCGAGGATGAGATCCCTCGAGTTGGTTTTCGAACTTCAGATCTAGCTCAAGTTGCCTTCGGGCCTATTGTATAAATCCCAACCCAGACCTATATATATGTATAGTTTTCGCATTTTTGTGATAGATTGAATGAGGGAAATCCGACTACCGTGCTACGCGAGTGGGCACGTGTGTGTCGATAGTGGGCTCTGGAATGGTGTACAAGCCGTTTCATTCCCGAGGGATCCTGACAACTCCACCTTTGAGTTCCTCAAACCCGGATAAGTGTGGAGGTTCACGGGTACTGCATTGCAGCGCATGTCTAGACTTGTGGTTTGAAAGTGTACTGAAGGTGACTGCCTTAGAGTACTCGGCCTTCGTGCTCAAGGCCAGGAGTAATATGGAAGGTGCAGAGGGCAGAAAGGAATGAGATTTGATACGAGAAGCAATAGAGAAATGGCCGAGGTATGAGAATGTGAAAGAAAGGGGGACGCTGTCGACCCGAGGGCGACGGCTCTCGTATGTGCCCTGATGAGAGTTCTTGAGGAAGTATATGGTTTTCATTCAACAAGAGAGTTTGCTCTCCTATGCCAGATTGATATTAGTTATTTTCTGGGCCAGTAACACTCGTTACTGACGGTTTTTCTATATATATGTAGGTGAGAAATGTGAGGGATGAAAGCTGTCGGGACTGCGGAGGAGCAGCACGGAACCGCGCACACATGTGCCTGCCATGTGTAATCTATAATGACGGTTTGTTATTGCTACGTGAATGATAATTTTGATGTGTTTGTTTAGATAAATTGCTTGATATGAAATGAATGGATAAATGTGAATGAGTAGTGAGTTTGGAGTTCGGGCTTGGTTCAATTGAAACGAAAGAGATAATGATGAATGCTACAGTAGATTATCATGTTTTATCGTATTTTGATAAAATATTTATATACCCTTGTTGAGGATAATTTTTATTTAAAAATTTCTTGCTGTTGTATGGTTTTGTTTTGCTTGCACATCATAGCATGCATGTAGGACTACGTTATAACCCACACATCCCATCCATGCATTTCATGTTTGCATCTCCATCTTGAGACACTGAGGGCAGATCTGGGTCAGCTTAGCCAAACCCAGTAGATTAGTGAACGGTTTGGTTGCCGGTGACATTTCCGAGTCGGTTCACGGGTGAGCCGAAACGGGGTGTTACAATAGTGGTATTAGAGCCAACTCTTGGCATATGTTTTCTGATACAGGGCCAGCTCTTGGCATATGTTCTCTTATACCAATAGTGGTGTCAGAGCAACCCTTGGTTGATTAGGATGGTAGATGCGTTATAGGTTACATGTGTGCCTAAGCTACTCCAAGCTGTTCCGACAGGTATTTTTCTGTTTTAATGTTTTTGATTGTAGATTTCCTTACAAATCGGTAGTGTGACAGGCGAGTAGACTAGAGCAGGAACTACTAGCAAGATGGTGACACAGACCCGCCGGAGCGCAGATCAGGACCCCTTCGCCTCCAGTAGCCAGACAGGACAGTCCTAGCCCTGTTCACAATGACGCCGCCTTGAGTCAACCTAGGACTGCCATGCCACCAGTAGAGGTCAGTGTGCCAATTTAAGCTAGCCGATGTGGTGCGAGCCATCATCGAGATAGTCTCCGTGACCGAGATAGTCGTTGAGATCGAGATAGTCGTCGGGACCGAGATAGTCGCCGGGACCGAGACAGTGGTCATGACAGTTACTGCACCAGAAGTAGTCGACAGGAGAGAGATGTAGCGATTACTAGGTTGGCGGAAGCTCAGATACAAATGCTGCAAAGTCAGGAAGAATTTAGGAGACAAATGCAGCAAGGCTAAGAGGAATTCAGGAGAGAACTCAGGTAGATAGCTTTTCTGTGGCCAGAACTGAGAAGACACCAGCAGTAGGTGAAGAGGCACGGGGAGAGCCAGTAGTTTCCATGGACCCGTGTTAAGCGTTTAAAATATATAATATTTACCCATGTTTTTAATATGATTTTGTATTTCTCGGGTATAAACATTATTAATTAAGTAATATTTTACTTTATTATTTTAGTTAATTAATATTTTATTATATATGCTTAACTTTGATGTTTTAATGCAGAAAAAGATGAATAAATTAAGCTTTGGATTTGATTGGTCATGACACTTGGTGCCACCCAATGGCTACAATGTATGGTGTTCAATGGAGTCGAACAGTTGGAAACTTAAAGGGACATTATAATTAATTAGATTACGTCGATTTGTAAACACTCTCTTCGAATTCTTGTATCTCCACTTCTATATAAAGGGGTGGTCATTTGTTATTGATCATATCTCAACTCTTGGTTTAGGAGTTTAGTAATAGAAGTAGTTTTAGTTTTTGTAATCTTTCTCTTTTATAATAAAAGCTAGTTTCTTTTTATATTATTTTCTATTTTTATTATGGAGTAGTTTTATATTTCGTTCTAGAGAAGAATGGAACTTAACATGATTTAATTGAATTTATTTCAAGCTCTTACTCTTTTATTCAATCAAATTGTTTGAATTATCATATTCTTAATGCTAAGAATAGATTGATCACCTAATTCTTAGATCACGAGGTTTAATTAGATTTCGGGAGAAATTAATTAGATTAGTCATTGATAATTCATCATACGACGAGTCTTTTGACTCCTGCTCCTGCTCCTTCATGCTTCTATTATTTTGCCTCAATTTCTACCTCCCGGTGATAATTGATTAATCAACAAAATAATGCATTAAGAATTGCCTTACAATCGCATACGGTGTTGTGTATCTTCCGACCACAACGACAAACAAGTCAAAAGACTCGTCGTATGATGAATTATCAATGACTAATCTAATTAATTTCTCCCGAAATCTAATTAAACCTCGTGATCTAAGAATTAGGTGATCAATCTATTCTTAGCATTTAGAATATGATAATTCAAACAATCCGATTGAATAAAAGAGTAAGAGCTTGAAATAAATTCAATTAAATCATGTTAAGTTCCATTCTTCTCTAGAACGAAATATAAAACTACTCCATAATAAAAATATAAGAAAATAATATAAAGAAGAAACTAACTTTTATTATGAAAGAGAAAGAAATTACAAAAACTAAAACTACTTCTATCTACTACAACTCCTGAAGCCAAGAGATGAGATATGATCAACAACAAATGACCACCCCTTTATATAGAAGTGGAGATACAAGAATTCGAAGAGGGTGTTCACAAATCGACGTAATCTAATTAATTATAATGTCCCTTTAAGTTTCCAACTGTTCGACTCCATTGAACACCATACATTGTAGCCATTGGGTGGCGCCAAGTGTCATGACCAATCAAATCCAAAGCTTAATTTATTCATCTTTTTCTGCATTAAAACATCAAAGTTAAGCATATATAATAAAATATTAATTAACTAAAATAATAAAGTAAAATATTACTTAATTAATAATGTTTATACCCGGGAAGTACAAAATCATATTAAAAACATGGGTAAATATTATATATTTTAAACGCTTAACACACCCCCAAACTTAAACTTTTGCGCGTCCCGAGCAAAATATCATAACAAAGAAAATTTTACTACACAAAAATACTTAGTCCCCATTATGTTCTCATATGATTCTCAATCAAACCCTCAAGAGTCAACAAGATGTCAATCAAATTAGAAATTCCCTTTCATTAATCACATCCGAAAGAAAGCTCTCTGTGTGTGTGTGATAGTCCATTGGCTTATCATTCTCATCTACAACCAAGAGAATACAATCAAGCACATGCTTAAATATGTTCACCTTTCGCTCCCATCTCCACTAATGTAGGCAATGCCAAATTAATGGAATCAATAGGTCTTTATAGGTTGTAACGGGGCCAGGGGCTAGGGACCAAAAATAGAATAGACAAGATAGAAAAATCAGAGGCTAATATGCACCCTAGCATTAAAAATCCTTTCTAAATCCTGACATACATGTACAACAAATCCCCAAGTAATATGACACAAACTTCCTTAAATGTAGTATCGAAATGACCCAATATAAGAACTAACTTTGCTTTGATTTTCCATTGACTACCTGTTGTTTCTTTTTTTCTCTTTTCTTTCAAACCAGTGGAAGACTCTTGCTTCATCTTGTATTTACTGGTGGAGGATCATTGCCTCATCTTTTCTTTTCTTTTTTTTTTCTTTTTTTTTTTACAAAGCAAAGTACCAATAAAATCCACACAATCTACTCAATCACCACTCTATAACACGCAATGCCTTCCCCCTATACTACTCAAAGTTTCATCCCTGTTAGAATTTAGAATGAATTCAAAACACTAGGGTGCTAGGACTCAAACAGCAAGATATATTTTCAATAAAAAGGCCAAGGCTAAAATAAGGGTAATCAAACAAATATGTATAATAAAGGCCATGAAATTGTGTACAGAGGATAATTCATATTAGGTAGGCTTGAAGAAAGGCCCAGACTCATCAAAAAGAAATGCCTATATCATTTCCCATCAACATAGCAAGCCAAATATTTCGCCTCGAAAGTTGCTAGGGCAAATTCTAAAAGTCATGACCATCATGTACAATCCTTATTGCAAAACATTCATTGAAATCATCTAAACCAAAGGATTGTGAAAATATTATAAAGTAGAGAACCAACTCTCGACTGCAATCTTTTACTCAGTTCATCCCTCATATCAATTAATCAAGTTTTCCCAAGAAAGGTAAGACTAATTCACATGTATCTATCATTGAACCAAGAGACTAAAATACTATTGCATAATAAAATTTTTATACTAAACTACACTATATATATGTATATCTAAATCTAAACATGAGTCAAGCATGAACAATATGCATAAAATTAAGGCATCACCCCCAAACTTAAACTAAACGTTGTCCTCAAAAATAAAAATAAAGAAAAAGAAGTGAAAGAGAACTCCCTCATATCAATTAGTCGGTGGATGATTATCATGAATAACTGAATTTGCACTTGACCCATGCTTCATTGACTTTAAATGATCGATCCCCTTGTTCAGTCTTAATTTCAATTGCACCATGTGGAAAAAACTTTTGTCCAGGAGAAAATGACCAGCAACCACACCAGATGTCATGTTTGTCTGCTATAGTCCAAGCAATAGCTGACTTGTGATCTTTTAGTATTCTAATCAGCTTCTCTTTCTGCAATATAGTTAGCACTGAAGATATAATAATAGGAAGAGTGTCATCAAGCCCTAAGAAAATATACCTGAGATGTTTTGGAAGTTGCTTTAGCTCTAAAATAAGTGGTACTTCAATTGATGGCAGCAATTTGTGGAATGGTAGATCTAAGGTTTCCATAACTTTGAATCGTTGAGGCAAAATTGGTTGTGAATCTAATACTTTAACCATCTCATCCACATCAATATCTTCTTCACAAAGAGAATTTATGGATTTATGTAATGAATTACTAAACTGATCCCCTTTGCATCCGAGTAAGCTAACCAATGTATTGAGTTCATTTTCGTTATTTGGTTTTTCATCTTTTTCCTTAACTTCATTGGGTTGAACTGGTTCTTGTAAAGTAATACCACTCTGGGTTGTTATAGCTTTGCAATGCTCTTGACCATCATTCCTTGGTTGTTCTGGTTGGCTAGGAAGTACACCCTTGGGTCGCTCACTTGGTTCCTTGTTTAATTGCACCATAACTTGTTGCATAAACTGTTGTTGTTGTTGTTGCTGATTCTGCATAAATTGTTGCATAGTTTGTTGCATGGTTTGTTGCATGGAATTGAACATTTGGATCAAATCCGGTTGTTGTTGTTGCTGAAAAGAAAGTGAAGGGGGTTGATAATGTTGTGATGGTGGTGGTGGATTATTGGGGACAGCAACCGATTGTGAAGAATTATTCCATGAAAAATTGGGGTTATTGCACCAGCCTGCATGGTAGGTGTTGGAATAGGGATTGTTGTTCCAAATAAAGTTGCCTACGTAATTAACTTGATCTGTTGCACATTGACCTGTAAAATGTCCTTGTCCACACCATTCACACCTTGGTTCTACAGCCTTAACCTGTCTCTGTATATTAAGAATTTGAACTTCATTAGTTAAAACACTGACCTGAGCAGATAAAGCAGTAAGTGCATCTAATTCTAAACTCTGGTAGTCCTCCATGAATGCATGGCTTCTTCCTCTATTGGTTCTTGTGCTATTCTTCCAGTGGCACACAAGTTTCTCAAAGTCCTTTCAATCTTTGGATCACAAGAAGACAATGGTGACCGTACTAATAAACAAATGATAATAAATAATAACAAGGAAGAAGATAATGATATAGTTTATTTTTCTTTATTTTTCTTTTTTCTTTTTTTTGTTTTTAAAATAATCAGATAATAAAATCTAAAAGGAAAAGAAAAACACTCAAAATTCTAATCCTAAATTAATTAAGAAAATTCGATCTCCCCGGCAACGGTGCCAAAAACTTGTTAGACTTTTTCAGTGACATGCAAGTATACACGGTCGAAACAAGTAGTATGATGATAAATTAGAGTATCGTTCCCACAGAGAGATGAATTTTCTATAATTAATTAAAGAGAATAATATTAAGAGAAAAATAGAAATAATTGACTTAAAGAAATCTATATAATAACTTAAATAAAAAGCGGAGTTAAAATTATAAAACTCGTTCTAGAGTCGAATTTCCCTTAACATTAATTTAATCTTCATCAAATCTTACTCTCATCTTTTATTCCCTCGGATTGTCGATCTAGGATAATTATATGACATGGTGGCTCCCGCTCCTTCATGCTTCTATTATTTTGCCTCAATTTCTACCTCCCGGTGATAATTGATTAATCAACAAAATAATGCATTAAGAATTGCCTTACAATCGCATACGGTGTTGTGTATCTTCCGACCACAACGACAAACAAGTCAAAAGACTCGTCGTATGATGAATTATCAATGACTAATCTAATTAATTTCTTCCGAAATCTAATTAAACCTCGTGATCTAAGAATTAGGTGATCAATCTATTCTTAGCATTAAGAATATGATAATTCAAACAATTTGATTGAATAAAAGAGTAAGAGCTTGAAATAAATTCAATTAAATCATGTTAAGTTCCATTCTTCTCTAGAACGAAATATAAAACTACTCCATAATAAAAATAGAAAATAATATAAAGAAGAAACTAGCTTTTATTATAAAAGAGAAAGATTACAAAAACTAGAACTACTTCTATTACTAAACTCCTAAACCAAGAGTTGAGATATGATCAACAACAAATGACCACCCCTTTATATAGAAGTGGAGATACAAGAATTCGAAGAGGGTGTTCACAAATCGACGTAATCTAATTAATTATAATGTCCCTTTAAGTTTCCAACTGTTCGACTCCATTGAACACCATACATTGTAGCCATTGGGTGGCGCCAAGTGTCATGACCAATCAAATCCAAAGCTTAATTTATTCATCTTTTTCTGCATTAAAACATCAAAGTTAAGCATATATAATAAAATATTAATTAACTAAAATAATAAAGTAAAATATTACTTAATTAATAATGTTTATACCCGAGAAGTACAAAATCATATTAAAAACATGGGTAAATATTATATATTTTAAACGCTTAATAACCCGCTGTCACCGCCTCCTCCTCCATCGCTACAACAGAGGACTACTCCAACGACAGTTCCCCTATTTGCCCCCCTTCAGGCGGGGATGAGACCGGACATCAGTGGAACCACAGCAATAGGTAGCGGGCAGATTGCAGGCGGAAGTGGAGCTGCAGGATTTGACGGTGCACCAGCAGGTACGGGACCAGAATTTCCTTGATATGAGCAAGGAGCCGGATTGAACAGATCAGTGGATACGAGGAAATTAGGACTGTGGCAGTACGAAAAGTTCGTGAAGAATGGTGGATGACCTTTTTTGGAAAGTTGGACGCGGAAGAGGCATTCTTGTGGATATCGTCAGCTATAGGAGTGTTTGACACTGTGGCATGCCCCATGGAGCACTGAGTGTGCATCATCACAGGAGCATTCCAGGACGAAGCCAAGATATGGTGGAGTTCGGTCCAGAATTCTGTATTCACCCATCGTCAGCCCCAGGACATCGCATCGGAGGAATTTAGGGCGGAATTCGATGGAAAGTATTTCCTGCCAAACATCAGGAAGAGAAAGGAACGAGAATTCCTGACGCTGAGGCAGGGACCCATGACGGTGGTACAATACGAGACTAGGTTTAGAGCTCTAGAGAGATTTGCACCAGACTTGGTGTTCACCGAAGAAAGAAGGATATAGCATTTTTACGAAGGCCTCCATCACGAGATCAGGATGGTCTATTTGGATAGGAAGTTTGCTACTTTCAGTGATGTTGTGAGAGCTGCAAGCGAGGCTGAACGAGTTATAGCGGCTAGACCTCGCTAGGATGTTGACCAAAGGCAGCAACATTCGAGACCATTTCAGTTAGAGCAGGGAGAACAGCAGAGACATCGGTTAGATGCACCAGTTGCCATGAGGGCTATGGATGCCCAAGTTCAGGGCTACAGAGCACCCTTCTGTTAGAATTGCCGACGTCGTCATGGAGGTGAGTGCAGAGCAGGCACAGACGCATGTTATAGATGCGGTCAGCCAGGACATAAAGTTATAGAGTGCAAAGTGGACCCAGACGTATGCTATAGTTGCGGTCAACCAGGGCATAGAGCCACAACTTGTCCAACTTGCCAGACCCAACAGGTGACGCTCCCAGCACCACTGTAGAGACTTGCGCTCCCAGCCGCCCAGCAACAACCACAGAGCAGAGGCAAAGACCAACAGCCACTGAGGCAGCAGCAGAGAGGACTTGCAGCTATCAAGACAGGATAAGAACAGCAAGCCTTGGATCAGAGAGGAATGCAAACAACACCACCACCAGGACCATCCATTTCAGTACCACCTTGGGCAGCAGGGATGGATACAGCCACGATTGCTGAAGCATTGGACGATACGACAAACGTGAAACCTCCTTAATCTAAAATTTTGAGGACGAAATTTTTATAAGGAGGGAAGGTTGTAAAACCCGTGACTCGAGTCAGGGTTTTACGTTACCGAACCAGTCGGTTCGACCATTGGTTCGAGTCGAGTCAGTTTCATGAACCGCGTGCTGAGTCGAGGCCAGCCGTGAGTTATGAGCGATGAGAGTCAGGTGTACCTGAATATATGATGATAACGTCGAGAAGATGGTGAGATATGAGTTATCAGAATATATGAAAGTATGCAGTATTTTTTTCTTTTTATATGTTTGATCGTAGAAATAGTTTTAGGCCGAATAACGCGTTAGGACGCGTTGGATTATATTCGGGTGGGTTATTAGTTATAGAGCATGCCATTTGGATGTTGTTGTGTTTGTTTTATTTTATGGAATTTTTCGATATTTTTCTAGATTTTTTTTATAATTTATTACAAACTAGTTATTATTTTGACTCGAGTAGGAATCGAGTCAATACTTATTTACGAAACTGCCATTGAGGGTATTCTTCTCCCTCCCAACACTTACCCTCCATAAACCCTCACCGTGTGTGCTGCCGCCTCCGCCGCCGACGCTGCACTGCCGCCGATCGATGACCCCTGCCTTGCCGAGCCGTCGCCGTGCCACCACGACCAACCCCGGCCACCGATCGCCTGCCAGCGTACCGCCGCGACGCCACGAGGTCGCCTCGGCCGTCGCCACTTCGGGCCGGATTCTGCCACAGTTCGGTTGCCGTCGCCGCTGCTGTGACTACCAGTCTCACCCCTCGCCATCGCCAACATTTCCCCCATCATCCCGACCGCCGTCGAGGCCGGCCGCAGACCCGATCGAAGCACGCAGCCGCAGCCACCCATTTTCGACGCCGCTGTCGACGGCCATCGCCGCATTGGCTACCTGTTTGACACCACCATGGGACCAAGCTCGTCGAGTTGGTGCCGATAGACCCCCTGATTGCCCCGTCCCGAATCATCGCCGGAAAATCGTCCGAATCCGCCGGAAAACTGCCGACACTCGCCGGAAAACCGCCGGTACCACCGAAAAATTGGATTCGTGCGAAATTGGCCGGATCATCCGCCGAACGCACCCGGTCCAATATGATGGGACTTCGGACGCCGCTAGGTGCCAAATTCGAGTTTCGAGCCACGAAACGGAAACGCTAGCCGTCGCCGATTTTCGACGATGCGAGGTATAATTTATTTTAACTTAGTTATTTAAAAGTATTGATTATTTGAATTGCATGCTAGGATTGGTGAATTGCGTATTTTAATTATATGTATACATGTAGAATTGATTAAGGATAAAATATGAAATTTGTTTGATTGAATGGTGGTAAAAATGGAGGCTAAGAAACAAATTAGGGTAACTAGGTAATGATTATGATCTAATGCAAATTAGCCAAAGTAGGCTTGCTAGAATTGATATAGGTTGATGTGTGTTGATTGATGCGTGATTGTGTTGATTGTGTGTGCATGCTATAGGATGTGTGATTCATCATGCGGGCGTTAGTTTTTAGCTTGATTGTGTAGGTACGGTGTAGGAGCTCGCCGCCTAGGCGCGTGGACCCGTTTGGAGCTTCTACTAGGTCCGTTTAGGACTCGTTCTCTGTTTTACACTATTCTATTGTGTATTTGATTTATTACATGCAGGACGTGTTAAGTGGCGTTTTATCGGATCCCACTTAACTCGGGCCATTTAGCCAATAATTTTCTGGATTAATAACCCTCGAGGATGAGATCCCTCGAGTTTGTTTTCGAACTTCAGATCTAGCTCAAGTTGCCTTTGGGCCTATTGTATAAATCCCAACCCAGACCTATATATATGTATAGTTTTTACATTTTTGTGAGAGATTGAATGAGGGAAATCCGACTACCGTGCTACGCGAGCGGGCACGTGTGAGTCGATAGTGGGCTCTGGAATGGTGTACAAGCCGTTTCATTCCTGAGGGATCCTGACAACTCCACCTTTGAGTTCCTCAAACCCGGAGAAGTGTGGAGGTTCACGGGTACTGCATTGCAGCGCATGTCTAGACTTGTGGTTTCAAAGGGTACTGAAGGCGACTGCCTGAGAGTACTCGGCCTTCGTGCTCAAGGCCAGGAGTAATATGGAAGGTGCAGAGGGCGGAAAGGAATGAGATTTGATGCGAGAAGCGATAGAGAAATGGCCGAGGTATGAGAATGTGAAAGATAGAGGGACGCTGTTGACCCGAGGGCGACGGCTCCTGTATGTGCCCTGATGAGAGTTCTTGAGGAAGTATATGGTTTTCATTCAACAGGAGAGTTTGCTCTCCTGTACCAGATTGATATTAGTTATTTTCCGGGCCGGTAACACTCGTTACTGACGGTTTTTCTATATATATGTAGGTGAGAAATGCGAGGGATGAAAGCTGTCGGGACTGTGGAGGAGCAGCACGGAACCGCACACACATGTACCTGCCGCGTGTAACTTATAATGACGGTGTGTTATTGCTACGTAAATGATAATTTTGATGTGTTTGTTTAGATAAATTGCTTCATATGAAATGAATGGATAAATGTGAATGAGTAGTGAGTTTGGAGTTCAGGCTCGGTTCAATTGAAACGAAAGAGATAATGATGAATGCTACGGTAGATTATCATGTTTTATCGTATTTTGATATAATATTTATATACCCTTGTTGAGGATAATTTTTATTTAAAAATTTCTTGCTGTTGTATGGTTTTGTTTTGCTTGCACATCATAGCATGCATGTAGGACTACGTTAGAACCCACGCATCCCATCAATGCATTTCATGTTTGCATCTCCATCTTGAGACACCGAGGATAGATCCGGGTCAGCTTAACCGAACCTAGTAGATTAGCGAACGGTTCAGTCGCCGGTGATATTTCCGAGTCGGTTCACGGGTGAGCCGAAACGAGGTGTTACACTAATAGTGGAATAGAAGGAACTTGTGTCAAACAATTAATAGTATTTCAAGTATTTGATATTCTTCTAACATTTTGCCGAACATTTTTAATAATCTCTGGTATTTTTAAATTTTTATTAAATGGGCCGAAAATAATGTAACTAAATGCTTTAATAGGAAAAAATCAAAACAAAATGAGAGACCACAAATGCAAGTGTACGTGGGTTCTTCGGGCACCATTCGCAAGCCACCAGATAAAGTAGCGTTTTTATTTTGGTAAAAAAAATATAATATAGCTCCTACCATGAAAAATAAAGTAAAGATGGTTTTAAAAGATAAATCAAAGATTGTCCTATAACATTTTCGCGATAAAGAGAAATTACTGGAACAAAAAATTTCCAAAAACGATGTACTTCATTTTGTTTTGTGCTATCTGTGGCTGCCAAGAATCCTGGCCATTAACTGCGAAAGCAAAACCAAGAAACAGGAAATATACATCGAAAATAAACAAAAATCTTGGGAGCCTCAAACAATGGTTTTCTCAGGAGCAATCTCTGCTAACTCTGCTGTAGGAATACTCGCAGCCGGCGTTGTCTTGTGGTCGGCCACCTCCGGAAATATGCAGCCCGACACCGAAACTCTCTCCAACGTCCCTCAAACTCTATCAGGTATAGTAAAATTTTTGGGTCATGGATTGCGTAAATTGTAGGCTCTACGATTCGTCAGCAGCTCATTTTATGAAATTGAAGTGGAATATACGAGGATTGATAGATGTTTTAGGAGGAGATGGGAAGGCCGCAAGGATTCAAAAACCTAAGTCACGAAAAGCAGGGACATGTACCGTCAAATGTGTAACAACCTGCATCCGAGGCGGTGCTGGCTCCCTGAGAAGGTCCTCTTAACGCCCGAAGGTATGCCTTCTTTAGTATTGCTTTTCATGAGCAACCGGTGTCAGTAAGAGTCCCACAATTTTTAGCTCTGGAAAGTGAATTGTAATGAATGTAACTATACATTATGATAGCTATCAATACAAGATAATGCTATTGTATATCTTTGAATCATTTAAAAGTTGGTATATTATATGTTGATGTTTCGATCAAAATTTTACGATGTATTGTAAAGTGATGATATATTATAAACTCTAAAGGTAATTGCATTGTACCCTCTTCCTAGTTGGCTGAGGACATTTTCCGACTTTATCGTGGATGGTCTTATAAGTTTCGGGTACAATTTAAAATGACCAGACTAACAACCTGTGTTGTACTATAGGCTAATAATATTTTACAGCCCTCCACCTTACCATTCCGGGTGCCCACATAGGTGCACGGCTCCACTCTAGGTAGTCTTGATTCTAGTCTTGCCGTCTTTCTTGCAGGCCCATTGTAAGCCCTCTTATATGTAGCCTTTAATTTCATATATCACTATCTTTAGGAAGCAAGAAGTATGGAGACATACTGAATGTTACGAACCTTAGGTACTTCTCAAAATGTTTAGCTATTTTAAAATACCTACAACTCATGTGATAACTAGTGGCCACTCGTTCTCAAACCCGACTTAAGACTAAAACCCGATTATTACAAACTATATACCATATCATAAGCCATAGGCATGTATAACCGGTGCAGGTAAGGGAGGTGCAGCTAAAAGTTTTCCATCCTGTGTATACGTGTTTTTGCCATGAAAAAAAAGGAATAAATGGAGTATTGAATATTGCGGGCTGATTGTTGTTGCAGACCACTTGTTGTATTCAAAGAAGGATTTAGAAGCCGTCATTACTGGTAATCCCTCAAAGGAGTGCGCCTTGATATTTCATGATTCCATTTTAACTCAGGGTCCTATATTTATATTCTGGGTAATATTAAGAAGTATCATTTTCATTGACATAACGATCTTCTAATTTGTGGTTTCAGTTTGGTTGAATGCTCGGATATTTGCAATCTTATCAAGGATGGGGAAGATGGTGTCTGAATTGTCTACTTTAGTAAACTTTCAAATTTCCCCGTGGATGCAAGTAAAGTTCCAGCAGTTTCTATCTTATCATTTTGACTTGGTTTTCCGACCAACATGAAGAGAATTGTTATATATATATATATATATATACTGAGTACCATATTCGGCAATATATCCTCACACAACTGAAGGAAGCATGCGGACTCAACAAGATGTCCTAAAATAGTTGTTCATCACATTTTTTATAATAACTACACAAAATAACACACTATGCGCAATTAGTGCAAATAAATTTTAATTTTATAAATAAATTCTTATGTAATGATGATGGGATAAAATATAATAATTTAATATTGTAGATATAATTTACAATTGACTCTAAAAATAGATCCACGTGAAAGGATAAAATAGAACAATTTAATTTATTATTGTTTATTATTTTTGCTATGTTTTGATTGTTTAAATCTCATTATTAATAAGAATAAATAAATTAAAAAAAACTATAATAATTTGATTTATTATTTTTAATTTTTGTTATATTTTGATTGTTTAAATATCATACGATTTATTAAAGGTCAATATTGAATTTCCTTTTTATTAATAAGAGCAGAAATTCTAAAGGCATCCGATTTAATTCCCATTCTTGCAAATGTGTAATAAACAATCTAATTTCAATTTGAATGGCAAAAACAGAGCAGCGAGGAAAGATTTTTCTAGCCCATGTGACATGACTTCAAAATTCTCATATTATATGTTGGCATTAAATTCAAAAGTTATACTCATGGTTGTAAAAATCAGAATTAGAATCAGAATCGGTTCTCGAGGGAGTCAGAATTAGAATCAGAATCGACTAAATCGGGCAGGAATTAGTTCAGTTGAATTGGCCTGAATCAGTCCTATACAAAAATTTTAACTTAGTCAAAATTTGTGGGTTATTAGTATAGAATATGTCATTCTATTATAATTTTCATGTTATAATGTGTATTATATTTTATGATATTTTTTAAAATTTTTGGATTTTTTAAAAATTATTTAGAGTTAGTTATTATTTTTAACTAGAGTTGGAGTTGAGTCAACTTTTAATTGTAAGAATGCCACTTATATTTCATCTCCCATTCGCCCCCACCGCTGCCCATGTACCCTACCCCAATCGCTGCCGCCGCCCTGTAGCCGCCCTTGCTACCCTGTTGCCCGCCCCCCCCCTCGCCCCCAGTCCCGCCCTGTCGCCGCCCTCTCCGCCCTGTTGCCCAGTTAGCCCCCCTCCTCGCCTCCTGCCCTGCCTAGCCGCCCTTGTAGCCTCGTCGCCCCATCATCCCCCTTCGCCCCCGCCCCGCCACCCCATCGCCTCCCTTGCCGCTCGCCCTCGCCTCCATCACCGCTGGCCCTCACCGACACGTCCCGCGCTGCCGGCCAGATCGGCTCAAGAATCGGCTCGAATCAGCCGATTCGTGGACCGATTCGAGCCTACCCGATTCACATGGTTTTTTAAATTAGATCGCCGCTGATCCGATTTAAATCGGCCGATTCTGAGTGGAATCGGCCGATTTATGCATCACTGGTTATACTCATTACTAGGGTGTGGACCCGACTAAAACCAAATTGACTAAATCTTTAGACCATTTGGTTAGAAGTATAAATGACATAAAAAATTTAAATACCCTAATTTATATTATCATATACATGCAATATATTCTTTAAAATGATTAGTACTTTTATAATATGTTTTGGGCTGAAATTAATTATGATTAATCTTCAAGTGGCTTACGCATGTGTTCTTCAAGAAGCAAAAATATTTCCCCTTTCCCTATTTATTGAGATAAAAAAATAAGAGAGACTTTTTTTTGGTCATGATTGATCACATGGGTAGGCCTCAAAAAGTAATCATGATTATTTTGTGCTCTCACTTAGATATAATCATGCCAAATTCAAATACAAAATAATTAACTTAATATTAATTTTTATATAAAATACATTAGATATAACTACTTTGTGTAAGGTTAACTATTTTTAAATTTTCATGTTATTCATATTATTTTCTTACTAATCAAATAAACCCTTAGACACAAAGGATGGTACTGGGTCACCAAAGTTAAATGATATTATTTGAAGATAGCATTTGTTGAAATATCATAGAGAATCGTTCTTATCTCATTATTTTAATATAAACAGAGACTAATCTCCCGTAGAAAATATCGACATTACAGACGATGAAAAGAGGAGAATGGAAGGAAGATTGTAGGTTATAATATTTATCTTATAAAATAAGAATTTGACTTGTGATCTAATACGTGTAGGTTCCTTCCAATCAATGATTTATTTCCATTTCCATCTATTAATAATATAAAAAAGAAGAATTATACCACTCCATGCAACTTGCAAATGTATAACATCTTGTAATTTAAATATTTTTATTGGTGACTATTTGGACAATTTAAAACAGACTTAGTATTTTTGACTGGGATACATTTTCTTTCTTTGCATCTAAACATTTTATGGCATGTGCTACATTGAATAATTATTAAAAATGGTTATTTATACACTGAATGCGGCACCAGTTACTTATACATTTAATTATCATCTGCACTAGTTATGCTCGACAGGTACATTGTTCATTCATTGCGGTTCTCATCTGCGTATATAATTAATAGATGTTTAGTAACAAGTGTTACCGGTTCAGAAATAACTAATAAAAAATTGACACAGGAGAGCTGACCTCCTGTTGAATGAAAACCTCATTACTCCTCATAGAGCTCTCATAAGGGCAATAATAAGGGGTTGTTGACCTCGTGCAATAGGTTTCCCTTTCTATCTCATTCTTATTCATTGGCCATTTTAAACTATCCCTGCATGGGAAAATCATTCTCTTTCTTCTCAGCCTTGTACATCCTTCGTATCACTCCTGGCCCTGAGTATAGAAGGCCGAATACTCTCAGGCATGTGCTCTCAATACCCTTTAAAAGCTACAAGTTTAGACATGTGCTACATAGCAGTATGTGTAAACCTCCACACTTCTCTGGGTTTGAGGAACTCAAAGGTGGAGTTATCAGGATCCTTCGGGACTTGAACATCCGCTCACCAATTCCAAAGCGTGCTTTAACAAATACACACCCTATCTCAAGATGAGACCCTCGGTTTTCCCTCGTCTCACATCTCACTGAAACACGAAACCTACATGTCCACATGCTTGGGTGGGAATTTCAATATAATGGCCTGAAGGCATCGTGAGCTGAATCTGAGCTTTGAAAAAAAACTCAAGGGATCTCATCCTCAAGGGTTATTAATCAGGAAATCTCATATTACTAGATGGCCTGTGTGGAGTGGGATACAATAAATCCACCACTCGACACATCTGCTTCCTTGTTAAAACAAAACAAGAGAGAGTAGAGAAGTCAAACTAGAAGAGAGTCCTAATGAGACCTGGTAGAGGCTCCAATTGTGTCCATGCACCTATGTGGCAAGTTCATACTCCATACCTACACATCAAACTAAAAACTAACACCCACTTATGATGCATTCACATATACTATAACATACACACACCACATCATACCTCAATCACACATAAGTTTTCCTACGCTATATTGCATTAGATTACGATAATTACGTAGTTTATCTAATTAGTTCTTAACATTCATTTTAATACACTTCAATCATGCAATTTATATTTTTATTTACAATAAAAATATCTAACACATCAATTCATCAATCCTAGCGTGTTGTGTTAATAATTTCGTCGTGTGGTTTGAGACACAAATTTGGCACCTAGCGGCGCTTGAAGTTTGATTAGGTTTGACTAGATGAATTCAGTGGAATATTTGGCGAATTTCATTGAATCCAATTTTTTGGCAGTTTTCAGCAGTTTTTTGGTAGCTATTGGTGGTTTTCCAGCAGCATTTCAGCAATTTTTCATTGAGGCAATTAGGGCTATAAGCCAGCACCGGCTCAGTGAGCTTGACCCAATAGTGGTGGCAGTGAGGATGGTGATGGCGGTGTTGACCGCCAGCGGCAGCAAAGAGTTAGCCGGGGTAGGTCGGTTGGTCGGTCATCCAATTGGTCCTCGACTGCCTCGGTGGTGGTGCTAGGTATGGGGGAAATGATTAGGGGTTGAAGGGGAGGCGTTGGCGGCACAGTGGTGGTGGAACAGCGCGGACAGCAATGGAACGACGACGTGATGGGCGGTGCTAGGGCTTTGTTCCGGCGCATCGCGGAGATTGGGCGGCAGCCGGGGCCACTCGAAAAAATCCCATAAAATATAATACACATCATCACACCACAATGACTTGTTATATAACTAATAACCCACCCCAACTACTGTGTAGTGTGTCCTAATGCGTTATTCGGCCGAAAAATAAATTATGATCAAATACATAAAAAAATATAAAGCATACTTTCATACACTCTAATAACTCATTTTTCATCATCTTTCTGATGCTATCATCATATACTCAGGTACACTTGACCTTGATTGCTCATAACTCATGGCTGGTCTCGACTCAACGTGTTGTTCATGAAACTGATTCAACTCGAACTGACAGTTGAACCAATTGGTTAGTTAATGTAAAACTCTAACTCGAGTCACATGTTTTACAACCTTCCCTCTGAAAAATTTTGTCTTTCAAATTTTAACCAAGGCAGTCTCAAACTCATCCATAATCTAAAAAGTAATCTCTATTAAGGTACCTAGTTGTGAAGCTCGTTGTTCGAATATCTCTGGGTATCACTTCCTCATCTCATCTTCATGTTCCCATGTAAAATTTTCAACTACATTGCACTCATACTAGGGGAACTTTTTTTCGGAGAATCTTCACTTTCTAATCCATAATCTAAACTGCATCTTGTGAATACATCAGGTCTGGTTGCAGCTCTATCTCTCCAAAACTGACCAAATGCGAGTTGTCTGGATGGTAATCCTTCAGCATTGACACATGGAAGACATTGTGCACAATTGTGCACAACTGATAGGTGACACGGCAATGCTAGCATGTATGCCATTGGTCCAATGCGCTCGTTCACATCAAATGATCAATATATCACAGATTGAGTTTCCCTCACATCCTGAATCTCATGTTTCCCTTAGCCAGAGAGACCTTCAAGAGAACGTGATCTCCTAACACGAAATGAACCTCACGTTTGCGCTGATCATCATCATAACTTTTCTATCTATCCTTAGTTGACCTCATTTTCTTCCTGATCTGCATTACCGCATCCTATGTTTGCTAGTTCATGTAACGACCCGCCCAAACCGGACATGGTGTTACTTAAAACTATAGTTAATGTAAATGTAACCTTCTAGAACATGAATTTAAATACAGCAAATAGTCTTGCAACATATAATATAAATCATAACAATAAATCATGTTCTCTAAAATTTAAAATAACTGCCCCACAGTCTCGAACCGTTTCACATAGCCACATTTATAACACAAGAGAATAATAAGGAAGTCCAACTTTATTATCGATTCACCATACCTGGGTTGGTAAAAGAACCACCAACCACACTTCTATTCTTTAGTCCCAACCACAAGCCGTATAATTAAATGAAACAAGTCAATATATTCCCTATTATCATTTCACTCGTTATTATTAGTATTATTACACAAGTAAAGAGTAATTATCCCTTAGGTCATTCTGAGATTAATAATATGTCTCTCAGGTCATTCCGAGATTAGTAAAAGTCGACTCCCAGCTCATTCTGAGATTTGAAAACGTCTCCCAACTCTTTCTGAGATTAGGTGGTCTCCCACTGCATTTTGAGATTAGTTATGGTCTCCCAGTTCATTTTTAGATTAGAAATCGTCTCCTAGCTCGTTCTAAGATTAGATGGTCTCCCTATTCATTTTGAGATTAGTCATGGTCCCCCAATTCATTTTGAGGTTAGTCATGATCTCCCAATTCATTCTGAGATTAAAACATTATCTCCCAGCTCATTCTGAGATTAGAAATTATCTCCCAGCTCATTTTGAGATTAGGTGGTCTCCCAATCTATTTTGAGATTAGTCATGGTCTCCCAGTTCATTTTGAGATTAAAAATCATCTCTCAGCTCATTCTGAGATTAGTGCCGACAAAGGCATCCAATTTGGGAAAATACAACATTTCATATAATTATACCAATTTTGGGTAAATACATATTTTAAATAATTATACCAGTTTGGGTAAATACAATATTTTAATTAATTATACGGACAATACAACATTTCAATTAATTATAACCACACACATAGTAACAGACATAGTAATTTTAAAGGTGCGGCACCGTGTCGAACTGAGTCAATTCCTTAACCCTGATTGCATTACTGCGCATGGTGGTTGAATCTAGGCTCAGTCCGACTAGGGCTGCCAACAAAGGAAAGTACAACATTTCAAATGACTATACGGACCTTGATATTTTGAACTCGGAGCAGCGACCGCTAATCCTAATCTGAACGATAATATAAAATTATGCATAAGTATAATATTATTCGAGTAGGAATGCATGCAACTAAATATCTAATATATATATATATATATATACCATTTCCAAAAATATTAAATATTAAATAATTAACAAATCTAGTGAGATAATTAATTATTCCTGTGACATAATCATTTAAGTCCTACTTCACATTTTAAATTAATTATCTAAATCATAATTACTACTTAACAATTGATAAAATAATTATTACTAATAAACAAGTATTTAATTTTCCTTTCTGATGATTATTAGTTAACCCCAATCTTGATGATTTAGTTTATTGTTATAATTTTTAATCGCTACTATTATTTAAAGTAATTTAATTAATTAAGTTACTCAATCAAATTATTTAAAATAATTTGTATTCTTTTAATTCGTAAATATTATTAATACAATTATTTTAATTTATTCGACTCTATAAAGTTTTGAGCGTTATTTATTTTTATTATGTTATTTATGTTTGACTCGAGTGATTTCTACCCGATTATAGTTTAATAACCTATTTTCTACATTACTTACTCGTTATTAAAATAATCATTTTATTTACCTAATATTAAGTTTAATATGGTAACGGTAAAATCTTTATTTAATAAACTACTTACAACCATCCGATTTAATTTAATAGATTGTTATGCCAATTAAGTATTGCCCTTTTATCATTATCATTTTCTTTATTACTCATGGCGATTTCGTACAATAATTAATTAGTTTAGTAACTTTAATTTGTAATCCATTAAAATAATTATTTTAAAGATTTAGTACGTGTTCATACTATTTTTAACTCAAGTTAGTATCGAGTCAGGTGTTATTTACAAGTTGGTTTTATTATTTAACTTGAGCTCTATCAAGCCAAGCATTATTTACAAGTTTGCCACCCAAGGTAATTTTTTTCCTTCTTCTTCTTCTTTGGCATGCTCTGTTCCCGACTCTAGGCGCCCTCCAGCCGTCGCCGCCGACACCGACCACCTCCGGCAGCCGTCCATCGTCGTCGTCCAGCTCCGCCGTGCCGTTGCGGTGTCGTCCTGGCCAATTGCAGCCGTCTTCCAGCCACGGCGACGCTCGCATTGCCTGCCTACTGGAGTGCTCGAGTCGGCGATTCCACTGCCGGCGAGTGTCGCCGCCTCAATTGGGTGGTCGCCTCGTCACCGTCGACCACCTATCGGCTTTCCCCGGCCAGATTGGAACCCGTCGCCACCCAGGACGGCCAGACTTCTTCACCCACCACCATACCTCTCTTTTTGCCGCCGTCCTCTGTTTTTGGCCATTTACCACCCCCGGCCGGCATCCACACACTTGAGATTGACCCTACACTGATTGATGAAGAGAGTAGGATCATCTCCCTACGTCAGATTGACCGTCGCCACTGATTCCCGGCGAGGCTTGCCTGTGCTTGCCCATCTCCCCGAAACAAGAACTCGTAGACAAATTTTAGTTTCTTTCTTTCTTGTTGATTTGAGACTTAAGTTACATGATTAACAGGCTTACTATCAATTAAAAAGAACATGGATGCAAACTAAGAATAGGGAGATAAGAAGGATACCCAAGAAAGGAAGAAGCCCCAGTAAGGAAGAGGAGAACTAGGCAGCTAAGGTGAGGAAGACGCCATTACACCCGTATGTGAAAAATGACGTCCCCTTTCCAAATTTATAAAAATGAAAATGATGGCTAGGGTATGTGTGAGATCCCTCAACATAGTCCCACATCTAATACCTATTCGGAGAAGATCCTGTTTATGAGTGAGAATGGACTATGGATCTTTAACTTGGGTTAACCATTTTAAAGAAATGATTTAGGCCCATTACGTTGCACTTTGGGCCGGGTCGTTACAGGTGGTATCAGAGCAACCTAGTTACGTGTTAGATGGTGGGCTAGATTAGGGACATTGGCTAGGCTGCCGGTCATGGGCAAGAAAGGTTGTGGGCTGGGGCTACCAACGGGCTGGACTAGGGATGTCGGCTAGGCTGCCGGTCACGGGCCAGAAAGGACGTGGGCTGGGGCTAGCAACGGGCCAAGTATAGGTATTTCGGGGACAAAATATCCTAAGTTGGGTGGATTGTGAGATCCCTCAACTTAGTCGTACATCTAATACCTATTGGCAGAATATCCTGTTTATAAGTGAGAATGGACTATGGATCTTTAACTTGGGTTAACCATTTCAAGGAAATGACTTAGGCCCATTATGTTGCACTTCGGGCCAGGTTGTTACAGTATGTGAAAACACCTCTACACCAGTATTTCATTTAACCGGGTAAATAATAAAATGGGTAAATAATTAACCCGGTAGAATTAACCGGGCAAAAAAATATATATAACAAGTTCGGTCCTTCCCGAACCGGATCCGCGTCCAAATTTATTTTTTTTTCACGGTCTTTACAATCTCCCCAACTTAGAAATATTTCATCCCCAAAATATCATAAAAGGCAACAGAACAATTATGATTAACTTTATTTATTTTCTTCAGGATCAGCTCATGCTACTACAATATAAAGCTCCTATGCCACATACAAGCTAGGGTATTTCCTTGTCATTTCTTGTTCAGTCTCCCATGTAGCTTCCTCTAACCCCTAATTTTTCCACAATACTTTTACCAAAGGAATTTCCTTATTCCTAAGTGTCATTATTCCTCTTGCTAGGATGCGGATCGGGTTTTCCTTGTAGGTTAAATTTGATTGTAGCTCTCAGTCTTCAAAATTGGTGATGATACGATCCTCATCCCGTACATATTTCTTTAGCATTGACACATGGAAAGCATTGTGTACTCCAGCTAGGCTTTGTGGCAATGCTAATCTATATGTACTCCATCAACTTCCCTGATATTTTAAATTTGATCACCCCCTTCGTAGGAGATGTCTTGAGGTACACAAACTCCCCAACTTGGAACTCTAGGTCCTTCCTTCGAGTATCAGCGTAACTCTTTTGTCGATCTTGAGCTGCCTTAAGTCTTTGCTGAATGAGTTTCACCTATTCAGTTGCTTCCCTCACCATCTCTGGCCTGACTATAACTGCTCCGGTAGACTCC
Source organism: Piper betle (assembly GCA_033002965.1). Lineage (NCBI taxonomy): Eukaryota > Viridiplantae > Streptophyta > Magnoliopsida > Piperales > Piperaceae > Piper > Piper betle. The sequence goes on from JAURVB010012820.1 coordinate 64,015, forward strand.
AGCTAGCATGATGGAGATCCAACGGGCCTACCATATAAGGCTTCAAATGGTGCCATCCCTATACTGGCTTCGAAAGAGTTATTGTAGTTGAATTCATCCAAGGCTATGTGTTTTTCCTAGTCACCTCCCCAATCAAGAATGCAAGCTCTTAATAAATCTTCCAAAGTTTCAATAGTCCTCTCACTCTGACCATCAGTTTTGGGATGATATGTTGTACTCAACATAATTTGAGTTCCCATGGCTTTTTGAAAAGCTTCCCAGAAATGTGAGGTGAATAGGGGATCGCGGTCGAAGACTATCTCCTTTGGATTCCCATGCAATTTGACAATATTGTCAACATATAATGTTGTCAGGTATTCCGCCGTTCTCATTGATTTCATGGGGATGAAGTGAGCTACCTTAGTTAGTCGGTCCACAACTACCCATATGGAGTCATGCTTCTTTTGAGTTCCTAGGAGCTTTGAAATAAAATCGCATGTGACACACTCCCATTTCCACGTTGGTATTTCTAAAGGTTGCAATAGTCCTCCAGGTAGTTGATGTTGGGCTTTGATCTATTGGCAAGTCTAACACTTAGAGACAAAATCCACAACATCCCTCTTCATCCTGATCCACCAGTAGGTTCGCTTTAAATCTTAATACATTTTAGTAACTCCAGGGTGTATCGAGAACTTTGAGCGATGAGCCTCCTCCAAAATATTCCGCCTCAGTGTATTATCCTTGATTACACACAACCTTCCTCTAAATCTGATCACACTATTTGAATCAGCTACAATGTCAGGAATCTTGTCCAACATTTTATTCAACTCCTCATCACCCATTTGTGCTAGCTTAACACGATCAACTAAATCATTGGAAACAACCAAATTTGCCAGTAAGTCTGTTAGTTGCTCCACTGGGTTGATAGCTACCACTTCTGCTGACATGGCCCAAAGTCTAGCTAGCTGTTGACTTTTGTCCACTTTGCCCTTCCGACCCAATGCGTCGGCTACCACATTCACTTTCCCTGGATGGTATAAGACTTGGAAGTCATAGTCCTTCAAATATTCTATCCACCGCCTTTGTAGAAGGTTAAGGTCATTCTGGGTGAAGATATAATTCAAACTCTAGTGGTTAGTGAAGACTTTGAACTGGGCCCCATACAAGTAGTGTCTCCAAATCTTCAGGGCAAAAACCACTGCTGCCAGATCCAAGTCATGGGTTGCATAATTTTGCTCATGAATCTTCAATTGACGAGAGGCATAGGCCACCACCTTACCTTCTTTCATAAGGACGCATCCTAAACCCAACCGAGACGCATCACTGAAGACTACGAATCCTTCATTACCATTTGACAATGTCAAGACTGGTGCTTTAGAAATTGGTGTCACTCTAGGTGCTAGGTCAATGGCAAACTCCATTGCCCGCTTAGGAGGTAACCCTGGAAGTTCGTTTGGGAATACACACATTCCTGGACTGAAAGCTTCCCCTGAACCAAATTGGCGAACGCTAGTGCTTTCTTCTAGACAACGGGCTCTGGAAAATATTGTCCATTGAAGGCTGCCACAAATTCTGCTCACGTGATGGAGGAAATCTCACGTCGATGGAAAGTGGTTTTCTCCATGGATTTCCACCAATAAGATGCTTCCTCTTGAATCATGCATGTTGCCAATCTCACTTGATGGCGGTGGGGCATAGACAGAGCTCTAAACGCTTTTTAGTAATGTCAATCCAGCTCTCCGCCTTCATTGGATCGATCCCTCCAATAAATACCTCAGCTCCATTCTTTCTAAATTTTTCCACAGTGTAGCGGTCACTATCATCAACCGCTGGTGGCAACACTTGTCGGACTACGGGTGGCACTGGGTTTGGACACTCTCCTTGCTCACCCGGGTCTGCAAACCCTGCCCACCCTTGGGCACTTCCCTGACCACCATCGGGGTGATTTTGGGACCCACTACCGAGTTTGAGGCACCATGCCCTGCTACCACTCACGGTAACCGTTGAACAATATTTTGAACCACAAAATTTATATTTTCTGAAGCCTATGCCAGTCCCTGTATGGCCGTCAGGATCTGAGCCAATACATTCTTGGTGTTCGCATTGGGTGGAGTAGCTTGGTTTGACTATCTACGAGTGCCTGCATCTAAAACGTCGAACCATCATGGTTCATTAGTATTTTTGTTTTCACTTAGGTTTATTTGTAGCAAATGAATTTGTTAATTCCAAACAACACACAATGGGGAAAGATAATTATTGGACTTTTCAACAAGGTACTTGAGTCATAAAATATGAGCTTGTGGGAAACTTGGCTTTGACACCACCTGTAATGACCCGCCCGAAATGGACCGGGTGTTACTTAAAACTATAGTTAATGTAAATGTAACCTTCCAGAACATGAATTTAAATACAGCAAATAGTCTTGCAACATATAATATAAATCATAACAATAAATCATGTTCTCTAAAATTTGAAATAACCGTCCCACAGTCTCGGACCGTTTCCCATAGCCACATTTATAACACAAGAAAATAATAAGGAAGTCCAACTTTATCATCGATTCAACATACCTGGGTAAGTAAAAGAAACACCAACCACACTTCTATTCTTTAGTCCCAAAGCTGCTCACCTGCGGAGGCAATTCCGCGTTAGTTATAAAACCACTAAGCCGTATAATTAAATGAAAATGTCAATATAATCCCTATTATCATTTCACTCATTATTATTATTATTATTACACAAGTAAAGAGTAATTATCCCTCAGGTCAATCAGAGATTAGTAATTTGTCTCTCATGTCATTCTGAGATTAGTAAAAGTCGACTCCTAGCTCATTCTGAGATTAGAAAACGTCTCCCAGCTCATTCTGAGATTAGGTGGTCTCCCAATTCATTTTGAGATTAGTCATGGTCTCCTAGTTCATTTTGAGATTAGAAATCATCTCCCAGCTCGTTCTGAGATTAGGTGGTTTCCCAATTCATTTTGAGATTAGTCATGGTCCCCCAATTCATTTTGAGGTTATTCATGATCTCCTAGTTCATTATGAGATTAAAACATTGTCTCCCAGGTCATTCTAAGATTAGCAATTGTTTCCCAGCTCATTCTAAGATTAGGAAACGTCTCCCAGCTCATTCTTATATTAGGTGGTTTCCCAATCCATTTTGAGATTAGTCATGGTCGCCTAGTTCATTCTGGGATTAAAAATCGTCTCCCAGCTCATTTTGAGATTAGTGCTGACAAAGGCTACCAATTTGGGAAAATACAACATTTCATATGATTATACCAATTTGGGAAAATACAACATTTTATATAATTATACCAGTTTTGGTAATTACAACATTTCAATTAATTTTACGGACCATACAACATTTCAATTAATTATAAGCACATACATAGTAACATACATAGTAATTTCAAAGGTGCGGCCCCGTGTCAGATTGAGTCAATTCCTTGACCCCGATTGTGTTACAGCGCATTGTGGTCGAATCTAGGCTCAGGCCGACCAGGGCTGCCAATAAGGGAAAGTACAATATTTAAAATGATTATACGGACCAGGATATTTTGACCTCGCAGCTGTGACCACCGATCCAAATCTAAATGAGGATATAAAATTATACATAAGTATAATTTTATTCGAGTAGGAATGCATGCAACTAAATATCTAATATATATATATATCACTTCCTATGATATAATCATTTAAGTCCTACTTCACATTTTAAATTAATTATCTAAATCATAATTAATACTTAACAATTGATCAAATAATTATTACTAATAAATAAGTATTTAATTTTCCTTTCCGATGATGATTACTTAACCCGAATCTTTATGATTAAGTTACTCAATCAAATTATTTAAAATAATTTGTATTCTTTTAATTCATAAATATTATTAATAAAATTATTTTAATTTATTCGACTCTATAAAGTTTCGAACTTTATTATTTTTATTATGCTATTTATGTTCAACGTGAGTGATTTCTACTTGACTATAGTTTAATAACCTATTTTCTACATTACTAACTCGTTATTAAAATAATCACTTTATTTACCTAATATTAAATTTAATATGGTAAAGGTAAAATCTTTATTTTATTAACTACTTACAACTGTCCGATTTAATTTAATAGCATGTTGTGCCGATTAAGTATTGACCTTTTATCATTACCATTTTTTTTATTACTCGTGGCGATTTCGTAAAATAATTAATTAGTTTAGTAACTTTAATCGGTAACCCATTAAATTAATTATTTTAAAGATTTAGTACGTGCTCGTACTATTTTTAACTCAAGCCGGTATTGAGGCAGGTGTTATTTACGAGTTGGTATTATTATTAACTCGAGTTGTGTCGAGTCAAGCTTTATTTACAAGTTGGCCACCCAAGGTAATTTTTTTCCTTCTTCTTCTTCTCCGGCATGCTCTGTTCCCGACTCCAGGCGCTCTCCAGGCACCCCCGCCGCCGCTGACCGCCTCCGGCAGCCGTCCATCGTCGTCGTCTAGCTCCGCCGTGCCGTTGCGGTGTGGCCCCGGCCAATTGCGGCCGCCTTCCAGCCGCGGCGACGCCCGCATCGTCTGCCTGTTGGAGCGCTTGGGTCGGCGATCCCACCGCTGGTGAGCATCGCCACCTCAATTGGGTGGTCGCCTCATCACGCTCGACCACCTATCGACTTTCCCCGGCCAGATTGGAACTCGTCGCCACCCAGGACAGCCAGACTTCTTCACCCACCACTGTACCTCTATTTTTGCCGCCGTCCTCTGTTTTTGGCCATTTACCACCCCTGGCCGGCATCCACACACATGAGATCGACCCTACACTGATCGACGAAGAGAGTAGGAGCATCTCCCGACGTTAGAACGGCTGTCGCCATTGATTCCCGACGAGGCTTGCCCGTGCTTGCCCATCTCGCCGAAACATGGAACTCGTTGGCAAATTTTAGTTCCTTTCTTTCTTGTTGATTTGATACTTAAGTTACATGATTAACAAGCTTACTATCAATTAAAAAGAACATGCATGCAAACTAAGAATAGGGAGATAAGAAGGATACCCAAGAAAGGAAGAAGCCCCGGTGAGGAAGAGGAGAACTAGGCGGCTAAGGTGAGGAAGACGCCCTTACACCCGTATGTGAAAAATGACGTCCCCTTTCCAAATTTATAAAAAAGAAAATGATGGCTAGGGTTTGTGAAAACACCTCAATATCTGTATTTCATTTAACCGGGTAAATAATATAGTGGGTAAATAATTAACCGGGTAGAATTAACCAGGTAAAAATATATATATAACACGTTCGCTCCTTCCCGAACCGCGTCCGCGTAAAATCATTTTTTTTCACAGTCTTTACAGTTCATCTCTGGCCCAATTACTATTGGCTCGCTGCCCTGTACCCAACATACTAGGGATCGACATGGCCTGCCTTATAGTGCATCGAATGGTGCCATTCCTATCATGGCCTGATAGCTATTGTTGTAGGAGAATCCACTAGAGGTATGTGCTCTTCCCAAAATGCATGCTCAGAGCAAATCCTCTAGGATTTGTATGGTTATCTCAGTTTGCCCATCTATTTGAGGGTGAAAAGTTGTGCTAAATTTTGACTCGGTGCCCATAGCTGCCTGAAAAACTTTAAAAAATTGAGATGTGAACCTTGGATCCCTATTTGGTATGATCTCTTGTGGCACACCATGTAGTCTAACAACCTGTGTGCTCTTTGTGAGTTGAACTACTATGTCCCATATTGATCCTTCTGTAGGCAGGTCCTTGGCAAACCGACTACAAAGTCATACTCTATGCTTGCCCACTTCCACTCTAGGGTTTCCAATGGCTGTAGTGTTCCACTAAGGCATACGTACTCGGCTTTCAGTTGATGGCACATAAAAAATTTGGCAACTATGTCAAACACCTCTCTTTTCATTCCTGGCCACCAATATGTTCGTTGGACATCTTGGTACATGTTCGCTCCATCTGGATGCACTGAGCATCTCGACATGTGAGCTTCATAAAGAATCGTACTTTGAAGTCTGGGACACTCTAGAACATTTGGTACAAAGAGTTGACCTCTTAGTCTGATTAACCGATATGTATCTTTGGTCAATTCCTGATGTGTTCCCTATTCCATCCACTGTCTCAACTATGGGTCTATTTCCTGTGCAATCCTGATTTGCTCGAGTACACTCAGCTGAATGGTCAGTTGTGCCATCATTCCAACCAATTGCCTTTGGCCCATCATAAACTGAGTTATTGACACTGTTGCTAATCTTGTAGAGTACGAGAATCCTAGCTTCCTGCTCAACGCATCTGCTACTACATTCGCTTTGCCCTCATGGTATACTATGTCAATCTCGTAATCTGCCAACATTTCTAACCATCTTCTTTGTCTACTGTTCAAATCCTTCTACATGAAGATATATTTCACACTCTGGTGATCAGTTAAAAGTCTAAAAAATGTTCCATATAAGTAGTGCCTCCATATTCTTAGTTCGAATATGACTATTGCAAGCTTTAGGTCGTGTGTACGATAGTTACACTCATGAACCTTGAGTGGGATAGATGGATAGGCTATAACGTTATCCTTTGGCATCAAAACAAAACCTAGCCCAATTCCTGAGGTATCTGTATAAACTAGAAAATCCTCGTGTCCCTTTAGCAATGTGAGGATAGGCACCGAAGTCAATATCTCCTTCAGCGTCTTGAAACTTTGGTCACATCCATCTATCCATCTGAACTTTTCCTCCTTTCTAGTCAGCCATGTAAGAGGGGCTGCTATGGAAGGGAAATCCTAAATAAATTGTTTGTAGTATCTAGCTAGGCCTAGGAAACTCCGAACCTCTATAGGTGTCTTTGACTGTTCCTATTGTACTACTACTTTTATCTTGGCGGGATCTACCATGATGCCTGATGCTAAGATGATATGGCTAAGAAAATTCACTTCTGAAAGCCAAAACCTACACTTCGAAAACTTTTTGTACAATCAATGCTCTCTCAACGGCTGGAATACCATCTTGAGATGTTGCTCATACTCTTCCCACGATGAAGAATATACTAGTATGTCATATACAAAAACGAACACAAACTGGTCTAAATATGGATTGAACACTCTATTGATCAAGTCCATAAATGCTACTGGAGCATTGGTCAATCCAAAAGGTATGACCAAAAGCTCATAGTGTCCATATTTGGTCCTGAGTGCAGTCTTTGGGATGTCTTCGGATCTAATCTTCAACTGATAGTATCTTGACCTCAAATCAATCTTTAAGAAGACGATTACTGAGCTCAACTGATCAAATAAGTCATCAATGTGAGGAAGATGGTATCTATTCTTAATAATTGCGTGGTTTACAATCCTATAATCGATGCATAAATGCATGCTTCCATCTTTCTACCTCATGAATAACACTAGTGCACCCCATGGGGAAACACTTGGCTTGATGAATTCATGATCCAATACTATCTGTAACTGGTCCTTGAGCTAAAAAGGTGCCATCATGTACGCAGTTCTAGAGATCAATGCCATGCTTGGCATTAGCTCAATGGCAAGGTCTACCTCTCTATCTCGTGGCAATCCAGTAATCACCTCTGGGAATACGTTAGTGAATTCTCTAACCACTAGATTGTCCTCAATGCTCGGCTTGTCCCCTAAACCACTCTGCTCAGCCAAGACTAACCCTATCATTATCAGCTCACTTCCTCTGTCTAGCTGTCCCACTACATTCTGATTGGATATCCATCCTTATTCTCAATCTCTGCCATGACTTTAGAAGAAAAAGTGGTGTCTTCCGTGGCAGAAAATCACCGTCATTCTTCGACAATCTATCATGGCTCCTTGCTTGGACATCCACTTCATTCCAAATATCACATCAAATTATTGTAGCTTGAACAATATTAAATCAGCTACAAGTTGTTACTATTGAATCTCAACAGGGACATTATGGACACACTTGCCTGTAGCTGTCACACTATCAGCTGGAGTGGACACTAACAATGAATCTCCTAACTCTTTTATCTTACATCCAATTCTAGTTGTGTGTGTGTATGAAATAAATGAGAGTGTGCGGCCCCAGAATCGAATAAGACTCGTGCATGTACAAAGCCTACTGAAAGCGTATACCTGTCACGACTGTCGTATTCTCAAGTGCCTCTGTCCCAGTGGCCGCATACAACCTCACTGGCTACTGCTGTGTTGGGGCAGGAGATGCTGTTGGTCGTACAGCCTAATTTTGAGCTAGCAATGCCTGTTTTCTACCCCTCAACTGTCTAGCTTGCCCTACAGCCAAGTACCCTTTTGGTTTTGTCCCTTCTACTGCTATCTTAGTGGCTGTTGGTCTCCGCCATTCTGGCCTTGACCTTGGTCCTTTTGGCCTGTCTACTGTGGTTGCTGCTAGGGAGTTGGCAGTGCATGTCTCTGTGGAGGCAGTGGGAGTGTCAGTTGCTGGGTCTAGCTAGTTGGACAGGTTGCAGCTTTATGCTCTGTCTGATTGCAACTATAGCATACCTTACTGCCTACTCTACACTTTGCAACTTGATTTCTTGGCTGACAGCAACTATAGCATACCCTAGCGCCTACTCTGCACTCTATGTCTCAATGTCCTAGCTGACCGCAACTATAACAAACATTCGTGGCTGCTCAGCATTCACCTCCATGATGACATTGGTAACTCTGATAGAAAGATGATCTATTGCCCTTAACTTGGCCATCCATAGCCCTCATGGCAACTAGTGTGTTTGTTTGACGTCTCTGTTGTGCTCCTTGGTATGGCTGATATGACCTTGGATGTTGCTAACTCTCGTCAAAATCCCAACGAGGTCAAGTAGCTATAACTTGCTCTGCTTCGCCTACAGCTCTCACAACATCACCAAAGGTAGCGAACTTCCTATCCAAATAGGCCATCCTGATCTCATGATGGACTCTTTAATAAAAATGCTCTATCCTTCTTCCTTTGGTAGGAACCAAATCTAGTGCGAATCTCTCCAGAGCGCTAAACCTTGTCTCGTATTTCGCCACTCTCATGAGTCCTTGCTTTATTGTCTAGAATTCTTGCTCCTTCCTCTTCTTGACATCTAGTGGAAAGTATTTCCCATAGAATTCAGCTATGAATTCCTCTCAAGTGATGTGCTGGGGTTGACGTTGGGCAAATGTAGAATTCTACACTAGATCCCACCATACTCTAGCTTCATCCTAGAATGCCCCTGTAATGATGCATACTCTATGCTCCATTGGGCATGCCATACTACCAAACACTCCAATGGCTGATGATATCCACAGGAATGCCTCTTCTGCATCCAATTTCCCAAAGAAAGGTCATCCACCATTCTTCACGAACCTTTCATACTACCATAATTCCAGGTACCTTACATCCACTCTCCACTTCCACGTACAGTTTGCCCTCTACCTGCTATGGCGGGTGCACTGACATTTGGTCCCATTCTCACCTTTAATGGGGCAAACTGAGGAGCTATTGTTGGAGTAGTCCTTTGTTGTAGCAGTGGAGGAGGAGGCAGCAACAAAGGGCCCATGGAAACTGCTGGTTCTCCTAGTCCTCTTCATCCACCGTTCTCAATTTTAGCCATTGAAAGGGCGATATGCTTAAGCTCTCTCTTGCATTCCTCTTGGTTTTGCTACATCTATATCTGAACTTCAACTAATCTGGCAATCTCGACATCCCTCTCTTGTCGGCAACTTCTGCTACACTAACTGTCATGATGACTATCTCAATGACGGCTCTCACTACATTGACTAATAGAAAGTGGCACACTAGCCTCTTCTAGTGGCATGGTGGTCCTCGATCGACTAGGGTCTGTGTCACTATGTCTATGGAGAGGATGGGGCCTGATCTGCATCCTACGAGTCTATTTTTCCATCCTACTGGTTGTAACGACCCAGCCCAAAGTGCAACGTAATGGGCTAAGTCATTTCCTTAAAATGGGTACCCCGAAAGTTAAAGATCTACAGTCCATTCCCACTTATAAATAGGATCTTCTCCCAGTAGGTATTAAATGTGGGACTAAGTTGAGGGATCTCACAATCCACCCACCTTAGGTAATTTCGTCCCCAAAATGCCTATTCTTGGCCCGTTGCTAGGCCCAGCCCACGACCTTTCTGGCCTGTGACCGGCAGCCTAGCCAACATTTCTAATCCAGCCCACCATCTAACACGAAACCAGGTCGGCTCTGATACCACCTGTAACGACCCAGCCTAAAGTGCAACGTAATGGGCTAAGTCATTTCTTTAAAATGGGTACCCCGAAAGTTAAAATCTATAGTCCATTCTCACTTATAAATAGGATCATCTCCCAGTAGGTATTAGATGTGGGACTAAGTTGAGGGATCTCACACTGGTACTCCTTACTCTAATTTGATAACCCTTTCACACCACTATTTGGTAAGAAGGTTTGTAAACCATAAACATTAAGACAGAAAAATACCTGTCGGTATAACTCATAGCAGCTTTTGCACACATGTAACCTATAATGCATCTACCATCTTAACCAACCAACAATTATGTGAGATCCCTCAACTTAGTCCCACATCTAATACCTACTGGGAGAAGATCCTGTTTATAAGTGAGAATGTACTACAGATCTTTAACTTGGGTTAACCATTTTAAAGAAATGACTTAGGCACATTACGTTGCACTTTGGGCTGGGTCGTTACATGTGGTATCAGAACAACCTGGTTCCATGTTAGATGGTGGGCTGGACTAGGGATGTTGGCTAGGCTGCCAATCATGGGCCAGAAAGGTTGTGGGCTAGGGCTAGCAACAGGCCAAGTATAGGCATTTCGGGGAAGAAATTTCCTAAGGTGGGTGGATTGTGAGATCCCTCAACTTAGTCCCACATCTAATACCTACTGGGAGAAGATCATGTTTATAAGTGAGAATGGACTATAGATCTTTAACTTGAGTTAACCATTTTAAAGAAATGACTTAGGCCCATTATGTTGCACTTTAGGCCGGGTTGTTACAAGTTAGCTCTGATATGAAGACTAAAACACCCCATTTCGGCTCACCCGTGAACCAACCCAGAAATGTTACCGGCGACCAAACCGTTTGTTAATCTACTTGGTTCGGTTAAGCTGACTTAGATCTACCCTCAGCATCTCAAGATAGTGATGCAACATGCAAAGCATGGATGAGATGCTTGGGTTCTAATGTTGTCCTACATGCATGCTATGATATGCAAACAAGTATACAAACAAACCAAACAAATGAAAAGTTTAAAATAAATATCTATTTTTGAAGCAAAATAGACATAGTCTCCCCTAAAAGTGCAATAGGGGCCATCCTGTAAGAAACAAGCAATATATAATTATAAGATTAAAACTCCACAACCACAGTCTAAACGCATTATTTTCTTTACATACCAATTACCCTTACTTTCCTCATCATACAAGTTGAATCTAAACCTAATTGCTCACCTATTCATTTTCCATTCTCTACTTTCATTCACATGCAAAACATGTTATTCACAGGAATATCGTTTAAACTTCATCATCCACACTGTTCAACACACATCATCCTCACCAGTTACACTCGGTAGGTACATGTGTGTGTAATTTCAGTGCTACTTCTCTGCAATCCTGACAGTGCTCATTCGCCATGGTTCTCACCTATATATGTAATAAAAAGACATCAATAACAAGTGTTACCGGTCTAGAAATAACTAATAACAAACTGACATAGGAGAGCTGACCCTCCTGTTCAATGAAAACCTCGCATGATAGCATCCCTTTCTATCTCATCCTCATTCATTGACTACTTTAAACTATCCCTTGCGTGGGAAAATCATTTTCTTTCCTCTCAACCCTCTACATCCTCTGTATCATTCCCGGCCTTGAGTATAGAGGCCGAGTATTCTTAGGAATGTGGCTTCACCCTTTGGAACCACAAGTCTAGACATGCGCTGCATAGCAGTACATGTAAACCTCCATATTTCTTTGGGTTTGACGAACTCAAAGAATGGAATAGATGCTCGGCAATTCCAGAGCCTATTTTGACAAACACACGCCCTATTTCAAGATGCGGCCGTCAGTTTTCCCTCGTCTCACATCTCACTGAAAATACGAAAACTAAATGTGTATAGGCCTGAAGGCATACATCGTGAGCTGGATCTGTGATTTGAAAACAAACTCGAGGGGTCTCATCCTCGAGGGTTATTAATTAGGAAAGCTCATATGACTAGATGGCTGGTGTCGAGTGGGATATAATAAATCCACCACTCCACACGTGTAAAACCCTATTTTTGGGTTAGGGTTTTCCTCGATTTTAGTTTTTCCCTATTCATGTAACGACCCACCCGAACCAACCATGTGTTACTTAAAAATATAGGTAATGTAAATGTAACATTCCAGAACATGAATTGAAATGCAGCAAATAAGTCTCACCACATATAATATGAATCATAACAATAAATCATGTTCTCTAAAATATAAAATAATCGTCCCACAGTCTCGGACCGTTTCCCATATCCACATTTATAACACAAGAGAATAATAAGGAAGTCCAATTTATTTATTATCGATTCACCATACCTAGGTTGGTAAAAGAACCACCAACCACACTTCTATTCTTCAGTCCACAGTTGCTCACTTGCGAAGGCAATTCCGCGTCAGTGATAAAACCACTAAGCCGCATAATTAAATGAAACAAGTCAACATAATCCCTATTATCATTTCACCCATTCTTTATTATTATTATCATTTCACAAGTCTTCTAGTAATTATCTCTTAGGTCATTCTGAGATTAGTAATTTGTCTCTTAGGCCATTCTGAGATTTGTAAAAGTCGTCTCCCTGCTCATTCTGAGATTAGAAATTGTCTCCCAGCTCATTCTGAGAGTAGGTAGTCTCCCAGGTCTTTCTGAGATTAGTCATTGTCTCCCAGTTCATTCTAAGATTAAAAATTGTCTCACAGCTCATTTGAGATTAGGTGGTATCCCAGCTCATTATGGGATTAGTCATTGTCTCCCCATTCATTCTAAGATTAGAAATTTGTCTCCCAGCTCATTTTGAGATTTGTCATTGTCTTCCAGTTCATTCTGAGATTAGAACTTTGTCTCCCAGCTCATTTTGAGATTAGGTGGTCTCCTAGCTCATTCTGAGATTAGTCATGGTCTCTCAGTTCATTCTAAGATTAGAATTTGTCTCCGAGCTCATTCTGAAATTAGGTGGTCTCCCAGCTCATTCTGAGATTGGTCATGGTCTCCCAGTTCATTTACAGATTAGAATTAGTCTCCCAGCTCATTCAAAGATTAGGTGGTCTCCCAGCTCATTCTAAGATTAGTCATTGTCTCCCAGTTCATTCTGAGATTAGTGCCGACAAGGCTACCTGTTTGGGAAAATACAACATTTCATATAGTTATACCGGTTTGGGGAAATACAACATTTTATATAATTATACCAGTTTGGGAAAATACAACATTTCAAATAATTATACACACAATACAACATTTCAAATAACTATATATACAATACAACATTTCAAATAATTATACGAACAAACATAGTAATTTTAAAGGTGTGGCTCCGTGTCGGACTGAGTCAATTCCTTCACCCCAATTGAATTCCAGCGCATGGTGGTCGAATCTGGGCTCAGGCCGACCAGCCAACAAGGGAAAGTATAACATTTCAAATGATTATACAGACCTAGATATTTCAAACTCGCAGTTGCAACCAACGATCCTAATATGAACAAGAACATAATATTATAGATAAGTATAATTTTATTCGTGTAGGAATGCATGCAGCTAAATATCTAATATATATATCATTTTCAAAAATATTAAATATTAAATTATTAACAAATCTAGTGAGATAATTAATTATTCACGTGACATAATTATTTAAGTCCTACTTTACATTTTAAATTAATTATCTAAATCATAATTAACACTTAACAAATAATAAAGTAATTATTAATTCATAAAGAAGTATTTAATTATTATTATTACTATATTTTCTTTTGAGATAATAAATTTTCGTACTATAATTAATTAGTTTAGTAACATTACCAATAACCCATTAAAATAATTATTTTTAAAGATTTATTACGAGTTCGTATTATTTTTTAACTCGAGTCAGTATCGAGTCAACTAATATTTATAAAACTGTCACCCTTCTTCTTCTTCCCGTCGCCATTTTTCTCTTCTCCAAAATCAGGTTCATCCTTTTCCTCCAACCCATATCTTGGCACCCAATTGAACCACCATTTAAACATCCCAACAAAGCATCAACAACAAGATAAAATCAGCAAGCGAGGAAGCCTCATGTGCTGCACCATGGCGCCCAACTCCTGGCCTGTTCTTCTTCTCCCATCCTCAAGACCCCTCCTTTCTTGCACCTTGCTCCAATTCAGATGTTCCACGACCTCAGGCTAGCATCAAAACAGGAAAGATTGGCCACCTTTGGACGTTGCATGAAATATGGTCGTTCTCCCCACTTCTGCACGTCGCTGCCATGAATTCCGGCAAGAATTGGTTTGTAGTGGATTATTCCGGCAGCCTGAACTACTATGATGGAACCCATGATGCTGTCGACGAAGCACAATCAGCGTTTACCCCTCTAAAGCTTCCATTACAGCATCAATTGCAGCAGAACGTCTCCACTTCTGTCACCCTTGCAACTCCACCCCCTCATAGCTGCAATTCTGCCACACCGGAAAACCAGGGACGTGGTGAGCCCTCCCTTTCACCCAGCAGCAAGAGAGGTCGTCGGGGTGTGAGGGACTGCCTTGCAATTTTTCTTACAGTCGCCCATCTTGCCAAAGTTTCAGGCTACTCGGCTATGGACGGGATTCCAATTTCAGTTCAGTTTAGTTCTTTTCTTGTTGATTTACAACTTTAATTCCCATGATTAACAAGCTTACTATCAATTAAAAATATGCATGCAAGAAAATTAAGAAGAGGGAGATAGGAAGGATACCCAAGCAAGGAAGAAACACTGGCAAGGAAGAGGAGAACTAGGTGGCTAAGGTAAGGAAGACGTCCCTACACCCGTATGTGAAAAATGACGTCCTCTTTCAAATTTATAAAAATGAAAATGATGGCTAGGGTATGTGAAAACACCCCTAGACCCGTATTTCATTTAACCGTGTAAATAATAAAATGGGTAAATAATTAACCGGGTAAAGAATATAACACATTGGGTCCATCGTAGACCGCATTTGGTCCTTCCTGGACAGCATCCGCGTCCATTTTTTTTCACGGTCTTTACAGTTCAGGTTAGAATTGAGTCGGTTAGAGCAAGCTTCAGCCAGACTAATTTTTAGAATATGAGTATGGGGCGTAGATGGCCAGATAAATATGTTATGGATGTTGAGTATGCCCTATATGCATATAATATTTTTAGATATGATACCGTAGAGCATGAGTTAACAATGTATACACAAGGTATACATATGAGTTTTCTGAGTTAGCCAAAATTTTAGGCTTAGATCTAGGTAGTTGCTGTATTTAGCATCCATTTGGAATTTTGGGTATTTCATTTGCATGTAGCATAGGAATTTTGAATTACTCGATTGTACCCCTGTGGGCCCATCTTGATTGCTTTAAGGTTTCGAGGCCCATACCTTGGTGGTAATGCCAGTCTATATGCAAATTTCCAACTCGATCTAGGACTGGAAACGGTCCGATGAATCTTTGCTTCAACTTCCCTGATATTTAAAATCTGATCACCCCCTTCGTAGGAGATGTCTTTAGGTACACAAAGTCCCTAACTTGGAACTCTAGGTCCTTCCTTCGAGTATCAGCATAACTTTTTTGTCAATCCTGAGCTACCTTAAGTCTTTGCTGAATGAGTTTCACCTTTTCAGTTGCTTCCCTCACCATCTCTGGTCCGACTATAACTACCTCGGTAGACTCCAGCCAGCACGATGGAGATCAACAAGGCCTACAATATAAGGCTTCAAATGGTGCCATCCCTATACTGGCTTGGTAAGAGTCATTGTAGGTGAATTCAGCCAAGGCTAAGTGTTTCTCCAAGTCACCTCCCCAGTCAAGAATGCAAGCCCTTAACAAATCATCCAAAGTTTGAATAGTCCTCTCACTCTGCCCATCAATTTGGAGATGATATGCTATACTCAGCTTGATTTGAGTTCCCATGGCTTTTGGAAAACTTCCCAGAAATGTGAGGTGAACATGGGATCGCGGTTGGAGACTATCTCCTTTAGAATCTCATGCAACTTAACAATATTGTCAACATACAATCCTGCCAGGTATTCCACCGTCCTCATTGATTTTGTGGGGATGAAGTGAGCTCCTTTAGTTAGTCGGTCTACAACTATTTATATGGAGTCATGCTTCTTCTGAGTCCTTGGGAGCTTTGCAATAAAATCGCATGTAACACACTCCCATTTCCAGGTTGGTATTTTTAAAGGTTGCAATAGTCCTCCAGGTAGTTGATGTTGGGCTTTGATCTGATGGCAAATCTGACACTTAGAGACAAAATCCACAACATCCCTCTTCATCCCAATCCACCAGTCGGTTCGCTTTAAATCCTGACACATTTTAGTAACTCTAAGGTGTATCGAGAACTTTGAGCGATGAGCCTCCTCCAAGATATTCCGCCTCAGTCTATTATCCTTGGGTATACACTATTGGAATCACACTATTGGAATCAGCTACAATGTTAGGAATCTTGTCCAACATTTCATTTAGCTCCTCATCACCCATTTGTGCTAGCTTAACACGATTAACTAAATCATTGGAAATAACCAAATTTGCCAGTAATCTTGTTAGCTGCTCCACAGGATTGATAGCCACCACTTCTGCTGACATGGTCCAAAGTCTAGCTAGCTGCTGACTTTTGTTTTGTCCACCTTGCCCTTCGACTCAACGCGTCAGCTACCACATTCGCTTTCCCTGGATGGTATATGATTTGGAAGTCATAGTCCTTCAAATATTCTACGCACTGCCTCTGTCGAAGGTTAAGATCATTCTGGGTGAAGATTTACTTCAAACTCTGGTGGTCAGAGAAGACTTCGAACTAGGCTCCATACAAGTAGTGTCTCCAAATCTTCAGGGCAAAAACCACTGCCGCCAGTTCCAAGTCATGGGTTGCATAATTTTGCTCATGAATCTTCATTTGATGAGAGGCATAGGCCACCACCTTACCTTCTTACATAAGGACACATCCTAAACCCAATAGAGATGCATCACTAAAGACTACAAATCCTTCGTTACCATTTGGCAGTGTCAAGACTGGTGCAGTTGTTAGACTCTTCTTTAGAGACTGGAAACTGTCCTCACACTTACTACTCCATTCAAACTTGACTCCCTTTCTTGTGAGTTTGGTCATTGGTGATGCTACTAAGGAAAAATCTATAATATATTTCCTGTAGTAACCTGCTAAACGAAAGACGTTTCTGATATCAATGACTGACTTAGGTTGTGTCCAATCACTGACTGCTTTCACTTTTGATGGATCCATTGCAATTCTAGCCTTGGAGATAATATGGCCGAGGAAATTTACCTCCGTCAACCAGAAGTCACACTTTGAGAGCTTGGTGAACAGTTGATTTTCTCTCAGAACTTGAAGAGTAATGGACAAGTGCTTCACATGCTCTTCTTCATTATTTGAATAGACAAGAATGTCATCCACAAACACAATAATAAACTTGTCTAGGTATGCATGGCATACTGTGTTCATGAGTGACATAAAGGCCACTGGTGCATTTGTTAGACCAAAAGGCATTACTAGAAATTCATAATGTCCATACCGAGTTCGAAAAGTTGTTTTCTGTATATCTACTCCTTTACTCGGAACCGGTGATAACTAGACCGCAAGTCTTTCTTAGAAAATATTCCTGCTGTTTTTAGATGATCAAACAAGTCATCAATCCTCGGTAAGGGGTACTGATTCTTGACTGTCACTTGATTAATTTTTTGATAGTCAATACACAGCCAAAGTGATCCATCTTTCTTCTTCACAAAAAGCATAGGGGCTCCCCAAGGTGAAGTACTTAGTCGAATGAAACCGACCTGCAACAACTCCTCTAGTTGACTTTTCAACTCCTTCAGTTCTGTTGGAGCCATGCAATATGGTGCTTCAGAAATAGGTGTTGTTTCAGGTGCTAAGTCAATGACAACCTCCACTGCCCACTTTGGAGGTACCCCTGGAAGTTCTTTAGGGGAATACATCGGGAAACTTTACTACCACAGGAATCATGGACAACTCTTTGGGTTTTGACTCAGACCCAACTAAGTTAGCCAAAAAGGCTTTACAACCCTCACCAAACAATAGGTAGTCGAGTTGTTTGGTTAGGATAGCTGCCACAAATTCCGCCCCCGTGATGGAAGAAATCTCACACCGATGAAGGTGGTTTTTTCCATGGATTTCCATCAGTAAGATGCTTCCTCCTGAATCATGCATGTTGCCAACCTCACTTGATGGCAATGGGGCAGAGACAGAGCCTTAAATGCTTTTTTGGTAATGTCAATCCAGCTCTCCGCCTTAATTGGATTGATCCCTCCAATAAATAGTTCAGCTCCATTCTTCCTGAACTTTTCCACAGTGTAACGGTTACTATCATCAATAGCTGGCAGCACCACTTGTCGGACTACCGGTGACACTCGGTTTGGACGGTCCTCTCGCTCGCCCGGGTCTGCTAACCTACCCACCCTTGGGCACTCCCTTGACCACCATCTAGGGTAATTCTAGGACTCGCTGCTGCCCGCCCTTGGGCAATCCCCTGACCACCATCTGGGGTGATTCTGGGACTCGTTGCTACCCTATAGCGACCCGCCTATTCCGAGCCACAAGACAAGTGTTACTATATGAAACTAAATGTTTCATAAATTAATTTTCTATTAATTTTCAAGATTTTTAATAAATCCACAACAATAAATTTACTATATAAATGCTCAGAATAATCTAAGTCCCATGAACCGAACCAACATCCCACTGCCACGCAAACAATCTCGAGAAAAGAATAGTCCAATAATATAGTCCTCTAGTTGTCCTGACTCTACCTGTCCTTCCATGCTCATACTTGCGGAGGCAATTTTGCGTTAGGGATAAAAACACTAAGCTGTATAATTAAATAAAACAAGTGCATAAACTCCCTATCATTAATTATAATAATGGCTGTTGTGACCATTCCAACATGTCCATTTATTAGCTGATGGTTCAGTCCACCATGTCCATTAGTGAGCTGATGGGTTAGTCCACGATGTCCATCTATTGACTGATGGGTCAGTCCATCATGTCCATTACCGGCTGGTGAGTCCAATACACCATGTTCGTTATCAGCTGGTGAGTCCAATAAATTATGTCCATTAGTTGGCTGATGGGTCAGTCCACCATGTCCATCTATTGGCTAATGGGTTAGTCTACCATGTCTGTTAATTGGCTGGCGAGTCCAATCCGCCACGTCCAATTTATTGGCTGACGGGCCATCATGTCCATTACCAGCTGGCGAGTCCAATCGGCCATGTCCGTTATCGGCTGGTGAGTCCAATCCGCTATGTCCATAATTGGCTGGCGAGTCCAATCCGCCATCTTCAATTTATTGGCTGATGGGTCAGTCCATCATGTCCATTACCAGTTGGCGAGTCCAATCCGCCATGTCCGTTATCGGCTGTTGAGTCCAATCCACCATGTCCGTAATTGGCTAGCATGTCCAATCCGCCTTGTCCAATTTATTGGCTGATGGGTCAGTCCATCATATCCATTACCGGCTGGCGAGTCCAATTGGCCATGTCCGTTATCGGCTGGTGAGTCCAATCCACCATGTCCATTAGTTGGCTGATGGGTTAGTCCACCATGTCCTTCTATTGGCTGATGGGTTAGTCTACCATGTCTGTAATTGGCTAGCGAGTGCAATCCGCCATGTCCAATTTATTGGCTGATATGTTAGACCATCATGTCCATTATTTGATTATGAAGGACGTAGCCCGTGTCAAACTGAGTCAATTCCTTGACCCCGGTTGCACTCAGTGCATAGTGGTCAAATCTTGGCTCAAGCTGACCAGGTTGTCCACAAGGAAAAATACAACATTTGAAATTATTATACAAACCTGGAATTGTGATGATGTACCTCCAACTACAACACATGACCCTAATATGAATGTAATTTCTCTAAAGCCAAATGTTCTCACAAGCTATCCCGAGGATGTTTCATGTGACAATAGAACTCTCCTTTATATAGAATTATATGTGTGGAATTCAAGAAGTCATTATATTAAATTTTATTAATATGTGTGGAATTTATGATGTCATTAAATTAAATTTTCTAGAAAAGAACGTAATCACTCATTACTACATCATTTGTGTGATAATGAAAAGTCAAAAACTTACTATTAAGTGAATACGAATGGTTTATAAATGATATTTATTCTTAAGAATTTATTTAATCAAATATTATTTATGGTTCGTTTTAAGAATTACAAAACCCTAAATAAAATAACCCAATAATTTTTTTGGCCAACCCGCAACAACTCTTCTAGTTGACTCTTTAACTCCTTGAGTTCTGCTGGAGCCATACAGTATGGTGCTTTAGAAAATGGTGTTGTTCTAGGTGCTAGGCCAATGTCGAACTCCACTGTCCGCTTAGGAGGTAATCCTGGAAGTTCTCTAGGAATACATCGGGAAACTCTCCTACCACAAGAATCATGAACAACTCTTTGGGCTTTGACTCAGGCCCAACTAAGTTAGGCAAAATGGCTTTACAACCCTCACCAAACAATGGGCAGTCGAGTTGTTTGGTTAGATAGCTGCCACAAATTTTGCCACGTGATGGAAGAAATCTGACATCGATGGAATGTGGTTTTTCCATGGATTTCCACTAGTAAGATGCTTCTTCCTAAAGCATGCACGTTGTCAACCTCACTTGATGGTGTTGGGGCATAGATAGAGCCCTAAACACTTTTTTGGTAATGTCTATCCTACTCTCTGCCTTCATTGGATCAATCCCTCCGACAAATAGTTCAGCTCCATTCTTCCTGAACTTTTCCACAGTGTAACAATCACTATCACCAACCCCTAGCGGCACCACTTGTCGGACTACCGGTGCCACTGGGTTTGGACGTTCCCCTCTCATGCCCGGGTCTGCTAACCCTATTCGCCCTTGGGCACTCCCCTGACCACCATCTGGGGTGATTCTAGGACTCGTTGCTGCCTGCCCTTGGGCACTCCCTGACCACTATCTGGGGTGATTCTGGGACCCGCTATCAAGTTTGAGGCTCCATTCCTTGCTACCACTTCTGGTAACCGCTGAAAAATATTCTGAACCACTGAATTTGTATTTTCTGAAGCCTGAGCTAGTCCCTGTATGGCCGTCAGGATCTAGGCCAACACATTCTCTGTGTTTGAATTTGACTGCGCAGATCGGCTTGACCGTCTACGTGTGCCTGCCATCTGAAACATTGAGCCATCATGGTTCAATAATATGTTCTTTTTTCAATTATGACTTAGGTTTATTAGCGAATGAATTTGTTAATTCAAAACACAATACAGTGATAAAAGATAATTATTGGACTTTTCAACAAGGTACTTGAGTCATAAAATGTGAGCTAGTGGGAAACCACGCTCTGATACCACGTGTAAAGACCTGCCTGAACCGGACCGGGTGTTACCTAAAAGTTATAAATGAGGTAAACATAACCTTCTAGAACATGAAATATAATATGGCAATTAAGTCAGGAAATTTATAAATCATAAGAATAAAACATGTTCTGATAGCATATAACAATATATAAAATAACCGTCTCACAGTCTCGGACCATTTCCCATAGCCACATTTATAACACAAGAGAATAATAAGGAAGTCCAATTATTATTATCAATTCACCAACCATGTGTCACCTTTATTCTTCAGTCCAAAGTTGCTCACCTGAGGAGGCAATTCCACGTTAATGATATAACCTCTAAGCCGCATAATTAAATGAAACATGTCAATATAATCCCTATTATCATTTCACCCGTCTTTATTATCGTTTCACAAGTCTTTTAGTAATTATATCTCAGGTCATTCTAGGATTAGTAATTGTCACTCAGGTCATTCTGAGATTTGTAAAAATCTCTCAGGTCATTCTGAGATTAGTAATTGTCTCTCAAGTCGTTCTGCAATTTGTAAAAGTCTCTCAGGACATTCTGCGATTTGTAATTGTCTCCCAGGTCATTCTGAGATTAGAAATTTTCTCCCAATTCATTCTGAGATTAATGCTGATAAAGGCTACCAGCTTGGGAAAATACAATATTTCAAATAATTATATGGACCTGGATAGTTTGTAAATGAACTCGTTGTTGTGGCTAACGATCCTAATCTAAACGAGAACATAAAATTATACATAAATATAATTTTATTCGAGTAGAAATGCATGCAACTAAATGACTAATATATATATATCACTATTAGAATTCAACAATATTAAATAATACATTACTCGTGTGATATAATCATTTAAATCCTACTTTACGCTTTAAATTAATTATGTAGATCAAAATTAACACTTAACAAATAATAAAATAATTATTAACTTATAAACAAATATTAAATTACTATTATTAGTATATTTTCTTTTGAGACAATAATTACTTAACCGCAATTTTGACAATTTAGTTTACAGTTTTAAATCTTTAATTGCTATCCTTATTCATAGCAATTTAATTAAAAATTTCTATGATTAAATTATTTAAAATAATTTGTTTTATTCTAATTCAAAAATATTAATAATACGATTATTTAAATTATTCGAATCAATAAAGTTTTGAAATTTATTTATTTTCATTATGCTATTTAGGTTCGACGCTTGTGATTGTAACCCGACCATAGTTTAATAACCTATTTTCTACATTAGTGACTTTTTATCAAAATAATCACTTTATTTACCTAATATTAAATTTAATATGATAAAGGTAAAATCTTTATTTTATTCTTCACTTATAACCGTCTGATTTAATTTAATCAGTTGTATTACGCCGATTCATTTTCCACCGTTTATCATTACCGTAATTTTTATTTCTTATGTCCATGTCGATTTCATCCAATAATTAATTAGTTTAGTAACTTTTGCCCATAACCTATTTAAATAATTATTTTTAATGATTTATTACGAGTTCGTATTAATTTTAACCCGATTCGGTATCGAGTCAACTAGTATTTACAGATTTGCCACCATGAGCTTCTTCTTCTTCTTCTTCTTCTTCTTCTTCTTCTTCTTCCCGTCGGCATGCTCTGTTCCCGACTCCAGCCGCCACCAGCGATCATCTCCGGCCTCCGTCAATCGTCGCCACCCTGCCCTGCCGGGTCGTTGCGGTGTCACCCAGTACTACAATGGCTAACCAAGGCTAGCACACTAGTGTTCCCTGACAGTGGTGGGGCACGTAGTCTGCTAGTGTTGTTTCTTCATAGCCATGGTTTGGGCTGGCACATCTGAGTGGTGACGGTGATGGTGCTCTATTCTGAGTCCTGGGGGTTTGCACTACTATGGCTATCAACTTTCACTTATCAAATCCTAGATACATCGTCATGCAACTACGGGTGAAAATTTTATAAAATAAGCCAATAAAAGAGAAATATACTTGTCGGTGTGACTCTTAGCATTCATTGGACACACATGACCTATATTTACATCTTCCATCTTAATCGTCTACGAGTCGGCTCTGATACCAAGCGTATAACATCTCAAATCCAGTTTGCTATTAACCAAACTGGAAATGTTATGGGGGACGAAACCGGTTCTCAATTCAATTAATTTGGTCAACCTGAACCAAACAAATTTACTTTTAAGTGTCATAAGATGAAAAGCATACCACGATGAATGTACAAATGGACAACCTAGCAGGATGCTACGTGGAAACCACCCTGTCCATCATTTAAATAATCACACTCCAATCAATTAAATATTATAAAAAAATCTTGTAAATAAACAGACAAAGTTTCCCTAAAAGTGCAATGAGGAAACCACCCTGTCCATCATTATATCCCAATATATATATATATATATATATATCTAAAAGAAATAACAAGATATATCACAACATCACATTCTGTTATCATCTTAACATTTCCAAATCATGATCTCTCATTGGGTCTTGACCCATCTATGGTTCACATTCACATGTCTTGAAATTTACTAACTTCAAATGTACCAGCATCATCAAAATATTTCATCAAAATTTTTACACATTCACAAGCATCACAATAAAGCGTCCTAATGTCAAGCATGTGCGTGCAAGGATATCACTGCTAATTTGTCAAGTTTGGTATATCCGGTTGTTTTTTATGCTCACCTACAACGGCTTTCACTGGTTTAGAAAATAACATGTATCAAACTGTGAGTGAGAGCAAACTCTCATGAAAAGAAAGCATGCATATACTTCACCAAAACTCTCATAAGGGTAATTACTAAGGAGCCATCAGCTATAGTCTAGATGGCATCCCGAACTAACTGGTCTGATGACTCTCTTTGCATTTTCTCACTTTTTTCTTCTAGTCCCTCGCAACTACCAATATCATAAACTATCTCTGATCCTCTATATTTCTCTTGGCCCCAAGCACAAAAGCTGAGTACACTCAGGCAATCACCTTTAGTACCCTTTGAACCACAAGTCTGACATGAGGTATACTAAATAATACCCATAAACCTCACGTTTCTCTGGGTGAGACGAAATCAAAATGTGGGTTGTCAAGATCCCTTAGGAATGGAACAACCCTCTCACTAATCTAGAGCCCGCTGCGACTGGCACATGCATTTGCCCATGGTACATGCGGGTTGGTTTCACCATATCTGATCTCACTGAAAGGTCGATAAAATCATATATAGGTCTGCGAAGAGATTTAATATTTTAGGCCCAAAGGCAGCTTGTGGTTAATATTGTTTTCAAAATCAAACTCGAGGGATCTCATTTTCGAGTGTTATTAATCATAGAAACAAGTTCGTTAAAATGGCCTATGTTAAGTGAGGTCGATAAATCAACTACTCAAAATGTCCTGCAACATATAATCCAAAGCAACAATAGAAGAGATTGACAATTAAGAGTACGAGATATAAACGGACCTAGTAGAATCTCCAAATGGGGTATTGCGCCTATGTTTCGAGCTCCTATACCAAACCTACAAAAGCATGACTAAATTGTAAAGCCCATGTACACCCATATGATGGATGAAGGATATGATGGATAAATCAAACATCACTAGGACAATTATGTCTATCATGATCAATCCAAACAAATCCTAATAATGATGTCATATATGTGTGATAAACCTGTAATTAATTCTATATCATGGTAATGCAATTAAATTCAAATGTCAACACTAATAAAATTTAATTACAATCACACAACACTTTCATCAATTAGTACTTAGCCATATGAATCTACATTCCTAGGCGATCATAGCATCCACATCACAAATTTGTTGATATGTATATTAAACATAACCATTAACTAAATAAAGATCATAATTTTGTTAATCAAACTAATACTTAACTATGATCAATTAATCATTAGAATTAGATTTATAATTCATGAGTCTAATTATCTAACATTAATTAACAGCAAATATCAACAAGCACGTATTTGTAATTAACTAACCAAATATTTTTCATAATTACAAGAAGATAAGCATTTAAAATAACTTTGACAAACCGAATCTTGATCTCTCGCGAACCGAACTGGAACATCTTGGCTCCTAATTAGGTCGGCTCACCCAAACTTTACCCAAGTGGATCCACTCTCAATGTATCAAGATGGAAGATACTAATCGCTATGCATTGATGAATGCACGGAACCCTAACATGATACTACACGGATGACATGAAAACCAATTTACTTACCAAAATAATTATGTTAAGACCAATAAAAATTTCTTAAATAAAACAACAGGGTCTCCCCCAAAATTGCAATTAGGGAGCGATCCTGTCAAATCAACTCCTATAAATAAAAAAATCCATGCACATCTATTTCACCATATTTTCCACATAAACATTTAATTCAGCCACATGAAAGTATTCTACGTTTTTGGTCTCGACACACGTGTTCTTTCCATTCATTTCCACCTTTATCATTCAATCTGCACACTAATATATATATTTTGGATCATATTATAGCTATCCATTTCTATTTACCAAAATCCCCATCATATCATCTTTTATGTCAATCAATTTCATCACAAGAATTTAATTTTCATAATAAACACAACCAAACAACCAAAACAGATTAAAAAACATTCTGTCGGCGAGCAAGTGTGTGTGTTGTGCCAGATAGGTGACTACTCCTCCGTCCAAGCCAACGTATCCAGTATTTAATCCTCACTGATATATATGTATATATATAAGAAACGTCAGTAACAAGTGTTATTAGTCCAAAAAAGTAATTACATAGCAAACTATACAAATGAGAGATGACTCTCATATTGAATAAAAACATTTATATACTTTTCGTGAACACTTCTAAGGGCATCTATTGAGGAGCAATCATGTT
The DNA here is from genome assembly GCA_033002965.1 of Piper betle. Lineage (NCBI taxonomy): Eukaryota > Viridiplantae > Streptophyta > Magnoliopsida > Piperales > Piperaceae > Piper > Piper betle. The sequence continues at coordinate 90,397 of JAURVB010012820.1, forward strand.
GCAGACCCGATAGCATCCTGAACTGATTGGTTTCATTCCTCTCTCAATATTTTCTCATTTTCCTGGTCCCTCGAGACTACCTATATATCCTAAGCCCTCTCCTTTCCTCCATAATTGTCTAGGCCTTGAGTACGAATGCTGAGTACTATCTGGTAGTCGCCTTTAGTACCCCTTGAACCACATGTCTAGATGTGCTTAGTACTAAATAATACCTGTAAACCTCCATGTTTCTTTGGGTGTGAGGAACTCAAAATGGGAGTTGTAAGGATCCCTCAGGAATGGAACAACCCTCTCAGTAATCTAAAGCCCGCTTTGACTGGCACGTGTACCCGCTCTTGGAACATGAGAGTCAATTTTTCACATCTCTCATCTCACTGAAGTATGGTAAAACTATACATAGGTCTATGAAGGGATTTGTAAAATATGCCTAAAGGGAAATTGCGGTGGATCTTATTTTTGAAATCAAACTACAGGGATCTCATCCTTGACAGATATTAATCTGGAAAATTGATTCCTTAAATTGCTTGGGTTAAGTGGGATCTGATAAAACACCACTTAACCAGTCCTGCAAGTAATAAAACAAACATACAATGGAATAGAATGTGACACAAGGAACGATTCCTAAATAGACCTTGCAGAAGCTCCAAGAGTGTTATCGCTCCAAGGCGGCGAGCTCCTACTCTATACCTACACATCAAAGTAAAGACTAACGCCCACTTATGATGCATTCACACATCCTATAGCATACACATATCAATCCATATAAGATTTCCTATGGTACGTTGCATTAGATTACAATAATTACTTAGTTTACCGAATTAGGTCCTTAACATTCATTTTAATACAATTCAATCAATCCAATTAATATTTTTATTACAATAAAAATATTAAACACATCAATTCGTCAATCCTACCATGTTGTGCTAGTAATTATTACCTTTCATAAATTAGGTCATAGTAAATTATAACTCCATCATTGAAGATTGGCGACGGCTAGGGTTTCGTTGCCCTGTTCAATACTCGTATTTGGAACCTAACGGCGTCCGAAGTTTGATTAGGTTCGACTACATAAATTCGACTAAAGATCCAGAGAATTTCAACAAATCCGGTTTTCCAACTGTTTTCTGGCATTTTGTGGCAATATTTTGGCGGCTTATCGGGGTTTTTTTGGTAATTTTTCTGGCAAGGCAATTGGTGTTATGGGTCGATATTGGCTCAATCAAATCGTCGTGACGGTGAGGGCAGCAAAGACAGAGATGACTACCAGCGGCGGCGACAAGTATGTTGGGGTCGGTCAACCTATCCGATTTGGCCTCACTTTCCTCGACAGGGGCGCTAGTTTAGGGGAAAAGGGTCGGGGGTCGTAGGAGGAGGCATTACCGGCACAGCAGCAATGGAGTGACGCGGACGGCCACAGAATTGTTACGGGACAGGTGTTGCGAGGGCGAAGTTATTCTATGTAATTAACTGGGTAAAGAATATAACGCGTTCTATCCTTCCCAGACTGCATTCGGTCCTTCCCATACAGCATTCGCGTCCATTTTTTTTTTCACGTTCTTTACATTGACGATTTAATTTACGGTTTTAATCTTTAATCATTATTATTATTAATAGCAATTTAACTAATTAAGTTGTTCAATTAAATTATTTAAAATGATTTGTATTATCCTACCTCAAAGATCTTACTAATACAATTCTTTTAAATTATTCAACCTAATAAAGCTTCGAACTTTATTTATTTTCATTATACTATTTATGTTCAACGCTTGCGGTTTTTACACAATTATAGTTTAATAACCCATTTTCTACATTACTGACCTGTTATTAAAATAATCACTTTATTTACCTAGAATTAAATTTAATATGGTAAAGGTGAAATTTTTATTTCATTAATCCCTTATAACTATCCGATTTAATTTAATAGCTTATAATACACCAATTAATTTTCAACCGTTTATCATTGTCGTATTTTTATTACTCATGTCGATTTCGTTCAATAATTAATTGTTTTAGCAAATGTAACGCATAACCATTAGAATAATAATTTTTTTAGGCTTTATTATGAGTTAGTATCATTTTTTAACTCGAGTCGGTGTCGAGTCGACCATTATTTACAGATTTGCCATCTTCTTCTTCCCCAACGCTCTTCTCTTCTCCTGCCTTCATCTTGGCACAAAAACAGGTTTGTCCTTCATGCACCTAGCCTCAAGACCACTACTTTCTTGCACCTTGCTCCCATTCAAAGATTCAGTTTACCTCAGGCCAGCATCAACTAGGAAGGCTCGGCCACCATTGGACGATGCCATGAATTCTGGCGAGAAGGTCATCAGCAGTGGAATGTGCTGGCAGCAAGAACTGTTGTAATGGACCCTTGATGTTGTCGATGAAGAACAACCGGCGTTTACCCTTTGAAGCTTCCATTACATTGTCTCTTTCAGAGGAACGCCACCACGTTCGTCATCCTTGAAATTCCGCCCTCTAACAGGTGCAATTCCACCACCCATCGGAAACAAGGGACAAGGCAATGCCACCCCTTCAATCCAGCAGCCAGAGAGACCGTCGGAGGTGTGAGCAGCTGCCTTGCAACCTTGCCTGTGATCGCCCACCTTGCCAAAATCTAGCACTCGTCACTATGCAAAGGATTCCAGTCTTATATATTTTTGTTTAGTTTTTCTTGTTGATTTAGAACTTTAATCCCCATGATTATCAAGCTTATTATCATTTCAAAATATGCATGCAAGAAAATTAAGAATAGGAGATATGAAGAATACCTAAGCAAGGAAAAATCCGGCTCCGGTAAGGAAGACGAGAAGAAGATGAGAATGACGGCTAGGGTGAGAGGAAGACACCCCTTTAAAAAATGAAAATAACGGATAGGGTATGGGAAAACACCCTAACACCCGTATTTCATTTAACTGGATAACCGGGTAGAGAATAAAATATAATAATAATAATAATCCAACGTTCGATCCTACCCAGACCGAGTCGAATATTATTATTATTATTATTATTTCACAATCTTTACAATCTCCCCAACTTAGAAATACTTCATCCCCGAAATATCATAATGGGCAACAGAACATTCATGATTAACTATTTCTTCAGCATCAGTTCATGCTACTACAATGATAAGAATTTTATGCCACGAATAGGCTAGGGTATTTCCTTGTCATTTCTTGTTCAGTCTCTCATGTAGGTTCCTCTGACCCCTGATTTTTCCACAATACTTTTACGAAAGGAAAACATGGAAAACATGTTTCCTTGACAGGACGTGAATCGGCTTTTCCTCATATGTTAAATTTGATTGTAGCTCTATGTCTTCAAAATTTGTGATTATATGATCTTCATCTTGTACATATTTCTTTAGCATTGACACATGGAAAACATAGTGTACCCCAACTAGGCTTGGTGGCAATGCTAGTCTATATACACAATTTCTAACTCGAGCCAGGATTGGGAACGGTCCTATGAATATTGGATTCAATTTCCCTGATGTTCTAAATTTGATCACCCCCATCGTAGGAGATGTCTTTAGGCACACAAACTCCCAACTTGGAACTCTAGGTCCCTCCTTCGAGTATTAGCATAACCCTTCTATTGATCATGATCTGCCTTAAGCCTTTGCTGAATAAGTTTCACCTTTTTAGTTGCTTTCCTCACCATCTCTGGCCCGACTATAACTACCTCGATAGACTCCAGCCAGCACGATGGAGACCTGGAGGGCCTACCATATAAGGCTTCAAATGGTCCCCATGGCTTTTTGGAAAGCTTCCCAAAAATGTGAGGTGAATAAGGGATCTCGGTCAGAGACTATCTCCTTTGGAATCCTATGCAACTTGACAATATTCTCGACATACAATCCTGCCAGGTATTCTGCAGTTCCCATTGATTTCGTGGGGATGAAGTGAGCTACCTTAGTTAGTCGGTCCACAATCACACATATGGAGTCATGCCTCTTCTGAGTCCTTGGGAGCTTTCCGATAAAATCGCATGTGACACACTCCCATTGTCAAGTTGGTATTTCTAAAGGTTGCAATAGTCGTCTAGGTAGTTGATGTTGGGCTTTGATCTGTTGGCAAGTCGGACACTTGGAGACAAAATCCACAACATCCCTCTTCATCCCAATCCACTAGTAGGTTCGCTTTAAATCCTGATACATTTTAGTAACTCCAGGGTGTATCGAGAACTTTGAGCGATGATCCTCCTGCAAGATATTCTGCCTCAGTACATCATCTTTAGGTACACACAACCTTCCTCTAAATCTGATCACACTATTGGAATCAGCTACAATGTCAAAAGTCTTGTCCAACATTTCATTTAGCTCCTCATCACCCATTTGTGCTATCTTAACACGCTCAACTAAATCGTTGGAAATAACCAAATTTGCCTATAACCCTGTTAGTTGCTCCAGAGGGTTGATAGCTACCACTTCTGCTGACATGGCCCAAAGTCTAGCTAGCTGCTGTCCTTCTTGCCCTTATGACACAACGCGTCTACTACCACATTTGCTTGCTTTCTTCTAGACAATGGCCTCTGGAAAATATTGTCCATTGAAAGCTGCCACAAAATCTGCCCACGTGATGGAAGAAATCTCACGTCGATGGAATGTGGTTTTTTGCATGGATTTCCACCAGTAAGATTCTTCCACCTGAAGCATGCATGTTGCCAACTTCACTTGATGGCGGTGGGGCATAGATATAGCCCTAAACACTTTTTCGGTAATGTCTATCCAGCTCTCCACCTTCATTGGATCTGATCCCTCCAATGAATACCTCAGCTCCATTGTTCCTAAACTTTTCCATAGTGTAACGGTCACTATCATCAACAACTGGCGGCAACACTTATCGGACTACTAGTGGCACTACGTTTAGAAGCTCCCCTCACTCGCTCGAGTCTGCTAACCCTACCCGCCCTTGGGGACTCCCTTGACCACTGTCTGGGGTGATGCTGGGACCCACTACTGAGTATGAGGCTTCATTCCCTACTACCACTATTGGTAACCGCTGAACAATATTTTGAACCATAGAATTTGTATATTCTGACACCTATGCCAGTCCCTATATGGCCGTCAGGATCTGGGCCAATACATTCTCTGTGTTCGAATTTGACTGAGTAGATCAGTTTGACTGTCTACGAGTGCCTGCCATCTGAAATGTCAATAAAATTTTCCCATCATGGTTCATTTATATGTTCTTTTTCAGTTATGACTTAGGTTTATTAGCAAATGAATTTGTTAATTAAACATAAAACATTGGCAAGAGATAATTACTAGACTTTTCGACAAGGTACTTGAGTGATAAAGTGTGAGCTTGTGGGAAAACGAGTTTTGATAGCACCGGTAATGACCCGGCCCAAAGTGAAACATAATGGGCCAAAGTCATTTCTTTACAATGGTTAACCAAACTTAAAGATCTGTAGTTCATTCCCACTTATAAACAGGATCTTATCCCAGTAGGTATTAGATGTGGGACTAGGTGAGGGATCTCACAATCCACCCACCTTAGGAAATTTTGTCCCCGAAATTCCTACACACAGCCTCCATTGCTAGCCCCAGCACACATCCTCCTCTGGCCCTTGACTGGAAGCCTAAGCCAAGGTCTGTAGTCCAGCCCACCATCTAACATGGAACCTAGTTGCTCTGATACCACCTATAACGTCCCATCCTTACCGGCCCGAGTGTTACTTAAAAAGTTAAATGTTGTAGATGTACTATTCATGAACATGAATCATAACACAGTAAATAAGTCTAGAAAATGTATAAATCATAAAAATAAATTATGTTCTAATAGCATGTGATAATACACAGAAATAAATCCCACAGTCTTTGACCGTTTCCCATAGCCATATTTATAATGCAAGAGAATAAAAGGAAGTCCAATATATTATCAAATCACCAAACCTTAGGTTGGTAAAAAAACCACCAACCACACTCTTAATCCTCAGTCCAAAGCAGCTCACTTGCGGAGGCAATTCCGGGTTAGTGATAAAACCACTAAGCTGCATAATTAAATGAATCAAGTCAATATAATCCCTATTATCATTTCTCAAGACTTTTAGTTATTATGAGCATATGTCGAGCTCTTAATATGCTAGGACCGGTAGCCACCCCACCCAGCTCCAATCCTATGCATGCACACACATGCTACATGGCCCATGGCCTATAGTTACTGATATTTGTCATTGACTCACCCTATAGATATCACAAGTGCATAATGAGCCGTCTTGCACCACTGCACCCTCTCACCCCTTTCGGCATGGGGCAGGTATTCAACCTTTTAGAGGTGCTACCATGCGTCGAATTGAGTGGACCTCGGTTGCGCTCGGCGCATGGTGGTCGGATATGAACTCAAGTCGACCATGTAAAACCCCGAAAAAAATAATTAGATTGTTTTATTTAGGGTTTTATAAATCTTAAAATGAACCATAAATAATTTTTAATTAAATAAATTCTTAATAATCAATCCCATTCGTATTAACTTAATAGTAAATTTTTGACTTTTCATTATCACACAAATGATATAGTTAAGAATAATTACGTTCTTTTCTATAAAATTTAATGTAATGACTTCTTAAATTCTACACATATTAATACAATTTAATATAATGACTTCTTGAATTCCACACATATTCTTCTATACATCCTCTGGATAGCTTGTGAGCACATTCGGCTTTATACAAATTACATTCATATTAGGATCATGTGTTGTAGTTGCAGATGCCTCATCACAATTCTAGTCCGTATAATTACTTGAAATATTATATATTTTGATTTAGGAGTCTTGGTCGACCTGAGTCCACATTCAATCACCATGCGTTGAGCGCAATCGGGGTCAAAGAATTGCTCAGTCCGACACAGGGCAACACCCTTATAAAAAAATACTATGTGGGAGATTTGGTCAACTTGAGTTCATATCCGACCACCAAGTGCCGAGCGCAACCAGGGTCAATTAATTGACTCAATTCGATACAGGGATGCACCACCTGAAAGATTAAATACCTGCCCCCATGCCGAAAGGGGTGACAGGGAATAGTGGCGCAAGATAGTTCATTATGCACTTCTGATACTGAGAGGTGAGTCAATGGCAAATATCGGTAACTACAGGCTGAGGGCCACATAGCATTTGTGCGCATACATGGGATTGTAATTGGATGGGCGGCCACCCTCCCAGCATATTAAGAGCTCAGGATAGGCTCATAATCACTAAAAGACATAATTCAGATGTTGTGGGGAATATATTAATTGGTTCTTGTAATTATACAACTTTGTGTTTTTATCACTAACGTGGAATTACCTTCGCAGGTATGACCATGGAAGGATGGGTAGAGTCGGGACAGCTGGAGGACTCTATTATTGGACTATTCTTTTCTTGAGATTCTTTGCATGGCAGTGGGATTTTGGTTCGGTTCATGGGACTTAGATTATTCTGAGCATTTATATATTAAACTTATTGTTGTGGATTTATTAAAAAATTTGAAAATTAATACAAAATTAATTTATGAAATATTTAGTTTCATATATTAACATTTGGTTCGTGGCTCGGAACGGGCGGGTCGTTACAAACCAAGACTCCCACATAGTAATTTTAAAGGGTGCGGCCTTGTGTCGGACTGAGTCAATTCTATAACCCCGGTTGCACTCGGTGCATGGTGGTCGACTCTGGGCTCAGGCTGACCAGGAAAGGGAACTCCACTACTCGTTCAATTAAATTATTTAAAATGATTTGTATTATCCTACCTCAAAGATCTTACTAATATAATTATTTTAAATTATTTAACACAATAAATGTTTGAACTTTATTTATTTTTATTATGCTATTTAGGTTCAACGCTTGTAGTTTTTACACAATTATAGTTTAATAACCCATTTCTACATTACTGACCGGTTATTAAAATAATCACTTTATTCACCAAGTATTAAATTTAATATGGTAAAGGTGAAAATTTTATTTCATTAATCCCTTATAACCATCCGATTTAATTTAATATCTTATAATACACCGATTAATTTTCAACAGTTTATCTTTGGCGTATTTTTATTACTCATGCTGATTTCATACAATAATTAATTAGTTTTAGCAAATGTAACCCATAACCATTAGAATAACAATTTTTTGGGGATTTATTACGAGTTAGTATTATTTTTTTAACTCGAGTCAGTGTTGAGTCAAACATTATTTACAAATTTGCCTTCTTCTTCTTCCCTGACGCTCTTCTCTTCTCCTACCTTTATTTTGGCACAAAAACAGGCTGTTCTTCATGCACCCACCCAGCCTCAAGACCACTACTTTCTTGCACCTTGCTCCCATTCAAAGATTCAGCTACCTCAGGCCGGCATCAACCAAGACGGCTTGGCTACCATTAGATGACGTAGGGAGTAGGGTCGTTCTCCCACGTCTGAAGGTTCGCTGCCATGAATTTTGGCGAGAAGGTCATCGGGAGTGGAATGTGTCGGCGGCAGGAACTATTGTAATGGACCCTTGATGTTGTCGACGAAGAACCACCGGTGTCTACCCTTTGAAGCTTCCATTACAGTGTCTGTTTCAGAGGAACGCCACCACGTTCGTCATCCTTGGAATACCGCCCTCTAATAGGTGCAATTCCACCACCCATTGGGAACAAGGGACAAGGCAATGCCACCCCTTCAATCCAGCAGCCAAAGAGACTATGGGGGTTGTGAGCGGCTGCCTTGTAACCTTGCCTACGATCGTCCACCTTGCCAAAATCTAGCACTCGTCACTATGCAAAGGAATCCAGTCTTATACATTTTTGTTTAGTTTTTCTTGTTGATTTAAAACTTTAATTCCCATGATTATCAAACTTATTATCATTTCAAAATTTGCATGCAAGAAAATTAAGAATAGGGAGATAGGAATAATACCCAAGCAAGGAGAAAGCTAGCTCCGGTAAGGAAGAGGAGAAGAAGATGAGAATGACAGCTAGGGTGAGGAAGATGCCCCCTTATAAAAAAATGAAAATGACAGCTAGGGTATGGGAAACACCCCAACACCCGTATTCCATTTAACCGGGTAACCGGGTAGAGAATAAAATATAATAACAATAATACAATAATCCAACATTCGATCCTTCCCAGACCGAGTCAAAAATTATTTTTTTACTTTTTATTTTTTCACAATCTTTACATAAATCAAAGACAAGAAGGACAGAAATATATACCTGCTAGCTGGATTTGGAGCAATCTTTGCACACACAACACATATGAAAATATCTTCCAACTGAATCGATCAAGAGTTTGACCCGATACCAAAACTTGTAATACCGAAAATTTGGTTCATGCTCAGGAACTGAACCAGAATGACACTGTTCCTAATTTGGTCAGCTAACCCAAACCCAACTCCTGCGGATCTACTCTCACCTTCTTAAGATGGAAGATGTCAATCGCTATGCATAGATGAATGCACAAAAATGACCCTAACATGCTACTATATGGATGACATGTGAGCTAATTCACGTACAAAATAATTACAAAGAAAATCACTAAGATTGGTAAAAAGGACAGATCGAGTCTCCCCTAAAATTGCAATTAAGGGCCACCTTGTCAAATCAACATGTACACACACACACACACACACACACACACACACATATATATATATATATATATATATATATATCATACATTTCATTCACACAACTTTCTAATATGCTATATAATCATTCTGAAGCTCAGCTCTCAACCCACTTGTGCATTCTATTTACATTTCTCATCAATTCTAGGTCTTGACATACTTGTTGTACTTGTTCAACGTCTAAACATACTTATTAGCAAGTCATCATTTGCAATCTTTCTACTACAACATACATCATATCACACCACATCATCATCTATTGCTTTCATTACATCATCCTCAAAATATTAAACATGTCATTTGACATGTGCGTATGCAAGAGACGCCACTTCTCCGTCCAAGCTAGCTCATCTTACTTATGATCGTCACCTACATATATTATACAAAAAAGTTAGTAACGAGTCAAAAAATATAAATAATATCAAACTGGCTATGAGAGCAAACTCTCATATGAAGGAAAACATTCATATACTTCTCACGAACTCTTTGAAGGGCACCTACTAAGGAGCCACAAGGCTGCAGACCTGTTAGCATCCTTAACTGACTGCTCTGCTGTTCCTGATGCCTCTCTCGACATTTTCTCATTTCATTTTCTAGTCCCTAGGGACTACTAGTATATCCTAAGCCCTCTCCTTCCTCCATAATTCTCCTTGCCTTGAGCACGAAGACCGAATACTCCTAAGCAGTCTCCTTTAGAACCCTTTGAATCACAAGTCCAGACATGCGCTTTACTAATTAGTACCTGTAAACCCCCATGTTTCTCCGAGTGTGAGGAACTCAAAATGGGAGTTGTTAGGATCCCTCGGGATTGGAATAGCCCGCTCACTAATGCAGAGCCCGCTTTGACGGGCACGTGCACCCGTTCATGATATGTGCTAGTCGATTTCCCCACGTTGATTAAATGGCCCGGGTTAAATAGGATCCGATAAAACGCTACTTAACTCGTCCTGCAAGTAAATAAACAATGCATAGTATAGCGTAAAACTCGTCTTTCAAGTAAACGAACCTAGTAAAAACTCGTCGTGCAAATAATAAAATAATACACAGTTAGCATAAAACTCGTCCTGCAACTAATAAAACAATACACAGTGTAGGTACACTCATCCTGCAAGTAATAGAATATAGTGTAAAATAGGAAATGATTCCTAAATGAACCTAGTAAAAACTTCAATCATGTTCACACACCTATGCGGCGACCTCCTACTCTATACCTACACATCAAGACTAAATGCTAACGCCCATTATAATGTGTGAATGCTAAACTCCTCATCAATCCAAACAAGACAAGATCTATTTACATGCATTTAAATTCAAACTCTAACTCACTTTTATCATCCATTAACATGCATTTAAACTTACGCCAACACCTATTTACAATCACACAATTTGCATCACAATAAAATCATAAAACAATTCTTTATCAAATAAAATCGGATAAAATTCTCTACCTAATCATCAGTCATGTGGAGACGGTGACAAAGTTCTAACCAGTTCAAGTGAGGATTGTGGGGAAGAGGGAAGGTGTAAGAACCGTGAAAATATGTGAAAATTTTTATTTCAAGACTTGAACCTAAGTATTATGAAATATTATTTTCGATGAATGGATATGGTTGGTTATCAAGTAGACCGGTCATGGTTCAACGTAAAGCCAAACCCTAACCTTAGAGAAGACATAAGGCCAAACTCTAGCATTAGGGAAGACGAACCCAACTTAGAGAATACTAATTCATGAACGGATGATGGGGTAAGAGAATTTAATAAAGGGACTCGTTGAACCTAGGGAATACCTATACATGAATAGATGTGAGAATTTAATTGAGGAACTCGTTGAAGCATTTATATACAGGAGGAGGGGTTAGGGAGAAAAGGCAGTCCACTCCTTCTTGCCTCCTCTCCAGTGCCTTTCCATTGTGGTGTCTTTGGGTGTTGAGATATTTTATGGTTGCAAATTAGATGGCAGATATAAAATTCACGTTTGACTAGTTTCAAGAAACCCTATTTTTTTAGGCGCACTGTTCAAAATCTAATAATGGACATGTCAGAATGGAACAGACAGTCCATAAATAAATATCGGCCAATAAGGGGTACGGTGGAATGGACCCATCGGCCAATAAGGGGTACGATGGAATGGACCCATCGGCCAATAGGGGGTACGGTGGAATGGACCCATCGGCCCAACATAATAGGGGGTACGATGGAATGAACCCATCGGCCAATAGGGGGCACAATGGACTGACCCATCGGCCCAATATTCTATAGTGGCACGGTGGACTAACCCATCAGCCAATAGAACTACAAAATAATAGGGGTACGATGGAATGAACCCATCGGCCAATAGGGGACACGATGGACTGACCCATCGGCCCAATATTTTATAGTGGCACGGTGGACTAACCCATCAGCTAATAGAACTACAACATAGTAGGGGGTACGATGGAATGAACCCATCGGCCAATAAGGGGCATGATGGACTGACCCATCGGCCCAATATTTTATAGTGGCACGGTGGACTAACCCATCATCCAATAGAACTACAACATAATTGGGGGTACGATGGACTGACCCTCGGCCCAATATTTTATAGTGGCATGGTGGACTAACCCATGAGCCAATAGAACTACAACATAATAGGGGGTACGATGGAATGAACCAATCGGCCAATAAGGGGGCACGATGGACTGACCCATCGGCCCAATACTTTATAGTGGCACGGTGGACTAACCCATCAGCCAATAGAACTACATCGAGCTTGATCCCGACATGGGTATGTAGGCCAATCAAGATTGTTTGATTTCAGCTCAAATAAGGTAGAATAAAAGTATGATAGGATACTCAGGTTAGGAGAATGGGTAGTAAATGGGACTTCTTTTTATTTTGTTTTGAGTTATAAATGTGGCTATGGGAAATGGTGTAAAACTGTGGGAACCATTATTTTATAACTTATTACTCGGCATTTAGTAGTTTTATTTTGGTAACACCTGGCCAACAAGGCCCACAATATTGTTAAAAATGGCCGGGTCGTTACATGTGGTATCAGAGCAAGGTTTCCCAAAAGCTCACATCTTATGACTCAAGTACCTTGTTGAAGAGTCCAATATTTATCTTTCTCCAATGGGGTATGTCATTAGTGAATTAGTGGACTCACTAACAAACCTAAGTAATCATTGAAAAAAAATATTTTTTTGAACATAACGGAATGTCGATGGGAACCGCAAAAGGAAGTTTCAGGAGATTTTGTGTCGACTATGTAAAAATTGCAACAAGATGCATTCAGGGTTATGCAGTGAGCCCCGTCGGTGCTACAATTGTGGAAGGACGGGACACATACATAAGGACTGTCGTCAGCCTCCAAACCAACAACAAGAGCAACCTGAGGTTCCGAAGATATAGTTAATCATGATCATCCTGTTGATGTTATAATATTTCGGGGACGAAATATTTCTAAGTTGGGGAGATTGTAAGAACCGTGAAATTATGTGAAAATTTTTATTTCAAGACTTGAACCTAAGTATTATGAAATATTATTTTCGATGAATGGATATGGTTGGTTATCAAGTAGACCGGTCACGGTTCAACGTAAAGCCAAAGCCTAACCTTAGAGAAGACGTAAGGCCAAACTCTGGCATTAGGGAAGACGAGCCCAACCTACAGAATACTAATTCATGAACGGATGATGGGGTAAGAGAATTTAATAAAGGGACTCGTTGAACCTAGGGAATACCTATACATGAATAGATGTGAGAATTTAATTGAGGAACTCGTTGAAGCATATATATACAGGAGGAGGGGTTAGGGAGAAAAGGCAGTCAACTCCTTCTTGCCTCCTCTCCAGTGCCTTTCCATTGTGGTGTCTTTGGGTGTTGAGATATTTTATGGTTGCAAATTAGATGGCAGATATGAAATTCACGTTTGACTAGTTTCAACAAACCCTATTTTTTTTAGGCGCACTGTTCAAAATCTAATAATGGACATGTCAGAATAGAACGGACAGTCCATAAATAAATATCGGCCAATAGGGGGTACGGTGGAGTGGACCCATCGGCTCAACATAATAAGTGGTATGGTAGAATGGACCCATCGGCCCAACATAATAGGGGTACGATGGAATGGACCCATCGGCTCAACCTAATATAGTGGTACGGTGGAATGGACCCATCGGCCAATAGGGGGTATGGTGGAATGAACCCATCGGCTCAACCTAATACAGTGGTACGGTGGAATGGGCCTATCGGCCAATAGGGGGTACGGTGGAATGGACCCATCGGCTCAACCTAATAAGTGGTACGGTGGAATGGACCCATCGGCCAAAGGGGGTACGGTGGAATGGACCCATCGGCCAATAGGGGGTATGGTGGAATGGACCCATCGGCTCAACCTAATACAGTGGTACGGTGGAATGGACCCATCGGCCAATAGGGGGTAGGGTAGAATGGACCCATCGGCTCAACATAATAAGTGGTACGGTGGAATGGACCCATCGGCCAATAGGGGGTACGGTGGAATGGACCAATTGGCTCAACATAATATGTGGTACGGTGGAATGGACCCATCGGCCAATAAGGGGTACGGTGGAATGGACCCATCGGCCAATAGGGGGTACGATGGAATGGACCTATCGGCCAATAGGGGGTAGGGGGTACGATGGAATGAACCCATCGGCCAATAGGGGGCACGATGGACTGACCCATCGGCCCAATATTCTATAGTGGCACGGTGGACTAACCCATCAGCCAATAGAACTACAACATAATAGGGGGTACGATGGAATGAACCCATCGGCCAATAGGGGGCACGATGGACTGACCCATCGGCCCAATATTTTATAGTGGCACGGTGGACTAACCCATCAGCCAATAGAACTACAACATAAGAGGGGGTACGATGGAATGAACCTATCGGCCAATAAGGGGCACGATGGACTGACCCATCGGCCCAATATATTATAGTGGCATGGTAGACTAACCCATCAGCCAATAGAACTACAACATAATAGGGGGTACGATGGACTGACCCATTGGCCCAATATTTTATAGTGGCATGGTGGACTAACCCATGAGCCAATAGAACTACAACATAATAGGGGGTACGATGGAATGAACCAATCGGCCAATAAGGGGGCATGATGGACTGACCCATCGGCCGAATACTTTATAGTGGCACGGTGGACTAACCCATCAGCCAATAGAACTACATCGAGCTTGATCCCGACATGGGTATGTAGGCCAATCAAGATTGTTTGATTTCAGCTCAAATAAGGTAGAATAAAAGTATGACAGGATAGTCAGGTTAGGAGAATGGGTAATAAATGGGACTTCTTTTTATTTTGTTTTGAGTTATAAATGTGGCTATGGGAAATGGTCTAAAACTATGGGAGCCATTATTTTATAACTTATTACTCGGCATTTAGTAGTTTTATTTTGGTAACACCTGGCCAACAAGGCCTACAATATTGTTAAAAATGGCCGGGTCGTTACAGAAGGGAGAGAAAGGAGAAGGGAATTGGGTGAGGAGGATAGTGGTGGTTGGATGTTGACGGCGTAGGAGGTTTGGAATAAATAGGTGTCGGGGGAAACAAGTGGTCGCGAAGAATGTCAGGAGTCAGTCATCTCGTTAGGTGTCAGGGGAAGAAAACAAGTGGTCTGGCAGAAAAATGAGTGGTCGGGGAGAAAAACTAATGGTCATCTTGTAATTAAAACTTGACTCGACTCCAACTCGAGAAAAATAATACTGACCCGTAATAATTCTTAAAAAAAA
The DNA here is from genome assembly GCA_033002965.1 of Piper betle. Classification (NCBI taxonomy): domain Eukaryota; kingdom Viridiplantae; phylum Streptophyta; class Magnoliopsida; order Piperales; family Piperaceae; genus Piper; species Piper betle. The sequence continues at coordinate 105,738 of JAURVB010012820.1, forward strand.
ATCCAAAAAACAAGTAAAATCCCAAAAAACATAATACACATCACAACATTATAATGACATATTCTATAACTAATAATCCACCAAAACTGCCCGTAACGCATCCTAATGCGTTATTTGGCATAAAATTAATTCTATGATATAATTAAAATAGATAAAGAAAGTCAAGCATACTCTAATATATTTTAATAACTGATTCTTTTGTTGTCTTACCAATATTGTCATCATATACTTGGGCACACATGACTCTCATGGTTCAGAACATAAGACCAGCCTTGGCGTGGTACGCGTGTTCTATAAAATTGGCCAGAATAAAAATATCATTGGAACCGACCGGTTCAGACTATAAACACTGACTCGAGTCACGGGTTTTACATGACGGGGCTTGGTGGCGTCAACGACAATGATAGGGGCAGAGATGGGTGGTGATCAAGGGTTCAGGAGAGAAAGGGTCGGGGGTGCTCAGTGGTAATTTCATGATTAAAACTTGACTTAACTCTGACTTGAATAAAAAATATTAAAGAACTCGTAATAAATCCTAAAAAATCCAAAACAATAGGTAAAAATCCCATAAAATATAATACACACCATAACATTACAATGACATGTTCTATAACTAATAACCAACCTAAATTGCTCCTTAATGTGTCCTAATGCGTTATTCGGCCTAAAAATAATTCTACGGCCTAATAGTAAAATAAATAAACAAAATTTAGGCATACTATTATATATTATGATAACTCATTCTACTACTGTCTAACTAATATTATCATCATAAACTTGGGTACACATGGCTCATAACATACGACCGGTCTCAGCACAATTTGTGTGTTTTGAAATTGAATCGACTAAAAATTACAGTTGAATTGACCAGTTTTTACTATGAAACGCTAACTCAGGTCTTGGGTTTTACAACCTTCCCTTCTTAAAATGATTTCATCCTCAAAATTTTAAATTATGGAGGCTTCACTCTCGTAGCTATCTACTAAGTCTGAAATCTTAAGTGAAATGTGTGTATGCTTGCCATGTTTGCCATATCCTATAATGCTTCAGCAATTGTGGTTGTGTCCATCCTCACTCTCTGTGTTGGTACTGAGGTGAATGGTTCAATTGGCAGTGTTATCCGCTTTCCTCTCTGATCTAAAGCCGTCTATTCTTGTCCTATCATGGTAGTCATCATTTCTCCCTGATTTGGACCCCTTTGCAACCGTCTCTATGACTGCTGATCACTGCCTCTCTGTCCTGCCTCTCTGTCCCTGTCCTTGGTTCTGGTGGCTTCTTTGCTGTTGTAGCAGGGGTAGCTAGAAGCATTAGTTGCTGAGTAGTCAAACATTCTGCTGCCCGATGTCTTGGTTGACCGCATCTAAACCATGCATCTATACCAGCTCTGCATATTCCTCCATGATAGCATCTATAGTTTTGACATGGTGAGTGTATGTTCTCTTCAACTTGTCCAGCAATGGCTCTCATTGCAGCTAGCGCATCTATCTGACACCTTTGTTGTCTTCCCTGATCCGACTAATATTGTTAAGGGTGCTATTGTCTCTGATCATAATCTCGGTGGGGTTGAGTAGCTAAGGTTTGCTCAGCTTAGCTTGTGGCTCGCACCACATTACCAAAAGTGGCAAATCTCCTGTCAATTAGTGCTACATGGATCTCATAGTGTAGACCTTCATAAAAGCGCTCAACACTTCATCGTTTCATTTGTACTAAATCCGGTGCAAATCTTTACAATGCTCTAAATAAGGCCTCATATTGTGCCACATTCATGGGTCCCTGTCTAAGCGTTTGAAAATGACTTTCCTTCATCTTCCTTACATTAGAGAGGAAAATATTTTCCATCAAATTCGGCTTTGAATTCATCCCATGTCACATCCTGAGGTTAATGTATGCAAAAGTGGAGGCCATGACTGAATCCATCGGACATGCCATACTTCCTAATACACCAACAGCTGATGAAATCCACAAGAAAGCTTCTTCTATATCTAACTTCCCCATGAATGGGTGTCCTCCATTCTTCACGAACCACTCATATTGCCAAAATCTGAGATTTCTATCGCCTGCCGATCTGTTTGATCCTTTTCCAATCTCGAATTACGGAAACAGTGATACTGCCCCTACTGAACTATTACCAAACCTTGGGGTGCCTATCTGTCCACTGCCATTTCCTGTAGGACCACTACTCTCTATACCCTTTCCTGCATGAAGTGGGGTGACTAGTGGAATTGTTGTAGGAGTGGTCCCCTAATGTAGTGGTGGAGGAGGAGGTGGCGGCGGAGGGTCCATGGAAAGTGTAGGCTCCCCTCATGCCTCATCATACATAGCTTTTCTCTTCTCTGCTCGTGCTATGGCGAGAGCTAATTGTTGTGGTTCTCATTGGAATTCCTCCTGACTCTGTTGCATCTACATTTGTACGTTTGCCAACTATGCAATGGCAGCTTTCGCTTCAGTATGACGGCTACTAATGCTGTAACGGCTTCCACCAGGACGGCTCCCACTACAATGGCTTATTGAGCCTGGCTCACAGGGATTTCCTGGTGGCAATGCGGCTCTCAATCGACTAGACACCATCTCACTCTGACCATGATTAGGGCTAGCTCATCTAGGAGAAGGAGGTAATGGAACCCTGTTTCGAGTACTTCAAGCTCTTACCATGTTTACTTCTACTCACTAATCCAATCCTGAAAATACTGATCCTACTCGTTGGTGAGAAATCTGTAAATTAAAGACACCAAGGACAGAAATACATACCTACTAGTGGGACTTGGAGCAGTCTTTGCACACACATCACATATGAAAATATCTTCCAACTTAGTTGACCGAGAGTGGCACTAATACCAAACTGTGACACCCAAAATCCGGCTGGCTCTCTTACTGAACTGGAACGTATCGGGTCCCAATTAAGTCTGCTAACCAAAACTTAACCCAAATGGATCTACACTTCGTGTCTCAAGATGGAAGATACTAATCTCCATGCATGGATGAATGCACCGAACCCTAACATGCTACTACATGGATAACATGACAACCAATTTACATACCAAAATAATTACGATAAGACCAATAAAAATTCAAGAAATAAAATGGAAAGAGTCTCCCCTAAAAGGTTGTTTAGGGGCCACCCTATCAAATCAACCTGTATATAAATAGATATCCATACACATCTATTGCACCATATTTTCCACATAAACATTTAATTCAGCCACATCAAAGCATTCTATGTTTTGGGTCTTGACCCACCTATTCATTATATTCATTTTCACCTTTATCATTCAATCTACACACTAATATATATATTTCAGATCATATTATCTCTATCCATTTCTATTACCAAAATTTCCATTGTATCATCTTTTATGTCAAACAATTTAATCACAAGAATTTCATTTTCATAATAAACACAACCAAACAACCAAAACATACAAAACAAACATTCTGTCGGTGAGCATGTGTGTGTGCAAGATAGGTCACTACTCCTTTGTCCAAGCCAGCGTATCTTGTATTTAATCCTCATGTGTGTGTGTGTGTATATATATATATATATATAAGAAACACCTGTAATGAGTATTACTAGTTTAAAAATATAACTACATAGCAAACTAACAAACGAGAGCTGACTCACATTTTGAAAAAAATATTTATATACTTCTTGTGAACATTCCTAAGGGGATCTACTATGGAGGCATTGAACAGCAAACCCGATAGAGCCCCAAACTAACTAGTCAGATGCCTCTCTAAGTATCTTCTCATTTTCCTGGTCCCTAGGGACTACCAATATATCCTAAGCCCTCTCCGTTCCTCCATAATTCTGCTGGCCTTGAGCACGAAAGTCAAGTACTCTCAGGTAGTCGCCTTTAATACCCTTTGAGCAACATGTCCGAATGTGTGCTGTACTAAATAGTACCCATAAACCTCTATGTTTCTTTGGGTGTAAGGAACTCAAAACGGGAGTTATCAGGATCTCTCGGGAATGGAAAAGCCCCATCACTAATCCAGAGCCCGCTTTAACTGCCATGTGCACCCACTCATGGTATGCGCGAGTAAGTTTTTCCCACTCTTGTCTTATTGAAATGCGATAAACTATATATAGGTCTAGGAAGGGATTTATATAATATGCCTGAAGGAAAATTGCGGTCGATCTTTTTTTTGGAAGTCAAACTCGAGGGATCTCATCCTCGAGGGTTGTTAATACGAAAAATCGATTGCTTAAATGGCCCGGGTTAAGTGGGATCCGATAAAGCGCCACCTATAAAACAAACATATCATGGAATGGATAGTAAAACATGGAATGAGTCCTAAATGGACTTGGTAGAAGTTCCGAGCATGTTTTTGTGCCTGGGTGGTGAGCTCCTACTTCTTACCTACACGTAAAACTAAAAGCTAAAGTCCACATATGATGCATTGACACGTCCAATAGCATACACAAATCAATCCATATAAGATTTTTGATGCTACGTTGCATTAGATTATGATAATTACTTAGGTCACTGGTTTTACAATAACAAGCTATAAATCTTAAAATCCTAAAATTAGTACCCAAATCAATAGGGGTGGCCTTGGGTTGTGGCTAGCTAAGGTGAGGGCAGCTAAGAGGTGGTGTCAGGAGGTTGAGTTTGGCTAGGGGGCAGACGGTGTGGGTGGCGATAGTGTGTGACTGGTCGGCAACAAAGCGAGTCGTCGGTGATTATGCATGCAAGCGGCGGCCCTATTTTTTGTATGGGTCGTCGTGCATGTGGTTGTTTAGGCTGGGGAAGGGTCGAGAAGGATGAGGGAAGGGAGGGTTGTTAGAGGTCGTTGCGCAGAGTTGGTCAGTGGCGGCGACACATGTAGGGCTGCAGTAGTGGAAGGCTATGAGAGGAAACAGGGAGAAGGGAATGGAGAGAAAGGAGAAAAAGGAGACGAGGGAGACAGCGATGATGGCCAGTGGAAGGTCGCCAAGGTGGTGGCGGTGGCCAGCGGCAGCAAGGAGGTCACCAAAGGGGGTTGGAAAAAAAGGGGTGGGCAGTGTTTAGAGAAGAAGATTAGGGAAGAAGAAGAAAAGGGTCGGGGCAGTTTTGTAAATAAAATTTGAATCACTCCCTAATCGAATCATTAATAATAAATAAATTCTAAATAAATATTAAATTAATATGATAAAATACTATAAAATAAAATATGCTCAATAAAATAAAATAACATGCTCTAAACCTACCAATCCACCCAGAATCCTACCTAACACCTCCTGACATGATAAACAACCTAATTCTAATTTATTCAGTCTAATGCATGAAATAAAAAAAATATGGTATTTTTTTGTATATTCTAATAACTAATTTTCCTGTTGTGTTACTGATGTTATCATTATATACTGGGGTACACCTAACCCTCATGGTTCATAACACATGGCCGACCTTGACTCGGACCAATGGCTGAGTTGATCGGTTCACGAGTATAAAACCCTAACTCGAGTCACAAGTTTTACACAATGCTTATTTTATTTATTCACCAAAATTTCAGTTTCTGTTCACCGAGTAAATTAAACCATCATAAGTTTTGGTGACAGACCTGTGTTAGACTTCAAGCCCACCAACGATCGGTGACTATTGGTGGTTAAATTATTAACCACTAATTTTCGGTGTCAGTTCGGCGACTAAATTTGTCAATGAAATTTTGGTGATGGAAGGCTGTGTTTCCTCTAGTGAAAGTAATGAATTGCAAGTATGCATGTTGGATATATGTTTGCATGGCATTATCAATAACTAGTCCAGATTATATTTTAAAAATTTGGGGCTCAAGACTCAGCTCGATAGATTGTGGAGTAATGGAATTGTTTCTAGTCGACTTAAAGCCAACTTAGAATCATTGAATTTAGTTTTTAAATTCAACATGCAAAAATATATATAAAATGATACATATTGCTCTATTTGGCACTTTAAATTGAAAAATATATAATTTAAATTACTTTAAATCTTTAACTAAAATAAAAGAAAATAAGATATTTTAATAACATTTTTAATTTTATGAAAGGAGATTCTTGAGAGTCAATCACAAAATCTTTCAATATAGAGCCACATATGGACTTAAACTTAGGAAACCATGTTCAAAGTGACTTGAAATCGAAGAATTTTGTAGTTTGTAGTAAAGAGGTTTTAAAACTATCAAGTTGCCCCTCCATGTGTGACATTAGAGATATGCTTCGATTTAAAAGGTTGATTAACTATAATAATCTGATTTATCTTTTTTTGTACTGTATATATTTTTTAATATTTTTGTTATACTTTAATCGGTTAAAAAGAATGTTTGATTGGGGCCTGAAAATTAACTCCAGTATTATTGGGAGCGTAGATAAAGTCATATTGCGGGGATAAAACCTTATTATATGTCGTCAAGTTCAAGCCTTTGGTTCAACTTTTAATAATTTGAAGTGTCTGACAAGTTATATCGTCTAAAAAACTTTGAATAAGTGCCCATCGTGCATCTCATCCAAGTGTTTCTCAACAAATTAAATTGGATGACAGAAACACTTACCATGACATCTTAGCTGGAAGGATTAGACCTGAATATTTTATGTGGTCAATGGCATGCGAGCACAACCTAATTTAACAGATATGAAGAGTCCATTTACCTTATATTATTGGCAGACCATCATCTTGAAACTGCCATCCTATATTATTTGGCTTGCAGTTGTTTTACGTTATTCCGGAAAGAGAAACAAAGTCATATAAGATTTTACATCTTCAATGACGACAAGCGGATTTCAATGAAATCTTCGTAAAATGACTTAAAAAACCAATATTCATGTTTGTCATTATGTATATACACAATTAGAAAATGTTCTTTAATTAATTGTGTCATAACAAATAGCTTTATTGCAGACCATCCCGTAGCATTTTTTATACATACCGCTGTTAATTGAGGAAGAGTTTAATTGCTTGCCTTTCTTCGTATCTCGCAAGTGTTAATCTTAATTTAATCTTAGGGTTGGCACCAATTAGCTCATGAATTACGTTCCATCATTTTGCTCATAAATCATAAACCATATCAAAGCTCTTTTCTTGAAAAACAATATCTTTCTAAGTAGCCCCTATTATCTTTGTTAACATGAGGGTATATGTATCGAACAGTGTGCATCAGATAATCCGACGCTAATAACCAATAGCATCCGACTAAATACTATTAGCACGGTTGTTTCCATTGCAAATACTAAGCTTTGTGGTAGTAGCTTTTGCTCCACTTTCACACAAACAAAATTACTAAAAAATATTTTTACGACCGCACACGAGGTACATCTTAATGGATATTTATGCACGAACCTTAGAGTTATTTGGTGCGAACTGTAAGTATCCTCTTATAAAGCTTTTAATTAGCGAGAACCTAAGTGACCTCTTATAATGCATTTAATTAATACCAAATCGAAAAATGCCTTACTTTGCTTCCATCTTAATATACACGAATCTCTATCACATACTTCATGTGGCTTTTCCTCATGGACCAACATTCCACCAAATAAAGTAAAATCAACCAGCTTTTTGAAAAAAGTTTCTTTTCAAACTGAAAGAAATGCATATGAATTGTACCCCAAACATTGTAGGCATATTGCTCTACCGACTAAATCAACTTATAGTAAATCGTAGTATAAAAGAACTCTAAGAAAATATCAACACCTGGTCTGTTGTGCGCGGTGCAGCTATAACTAGGGCTTCTGTCACAACGAGTCACTCAATCCTGCATCTTGAACATGATCTAACTGGTCCTTAATTAATAAAAGGCTTTCGTGTAGAAGTTAAATCATAAGCAAAGACCTGGGAATCTGGCTGCAAAACACGCGGGCTTGATCGAGTCTTCGAAGAGTTCAATCGAAATTGTTTTTCTTTTTGACGTGTAGGAGAAGCAAGCCAGGAGAAGGATAGATGATGGGAGTAAGGCCAGTATATATCACAACCGGCTTTGTCACCTTCTTGGACAGCATGCATAGAGCTAAACCATGAATCCTGCCTAGTCCCAGCTTTTATTGGTATTAAATACTACGAACGAGGGGCCTGGGCGTTGTGCTCGTGATGGACACACTTGCCTACTTAAGCCTTTGTATATTCACCACCGAATACGGACCATTTGATTTCGTCTATGTTCATGCATTCCATGCGTGCTCCGGATAACTTCGTTGGATGAGATAGTGCTTACAATGACACTGCTTATCATAGCTAAAACAACTAAGACGAAATTCATAGGAGCTAAAGATAAACCTCTAATTACTGCACTTTTAAAAGTAGCTTACAATTAACGTAGGCAAAGGTTTCGAGCACTCATTTGGGCTTCAAGGTTTACTTTAATAATTGATTAGCTTCAGTATTTTTCAATTTAATCATAAACCCTACGATATGAATGCGAATGATTGATCCATTATTATTGATGAATATTCCAGTGGAAGAAAACAAGGCATTAGTAACAACAAAATCCTTTATTTATGTTAATGACAATGTTTTTTGCAACAAATCTACAGCTTTAGTATATTTGCCCTGTTTTCTTATTGAGTACTTGAAAACATGGACGGACACAAATAATTTATCTAAATGTAATATGAAACGGTTCAATATTTATTGCTTACAACTGAATGAAAAGTTCTAGGAGGGATATGGTAAAATGAAAGGTACAAGTTTGTTGATTTCAAGTTATAAGAGAGAAATACGTAAACATTTCACATTAAGTTTATCACTATCATTGAACAAAACTAAAATATTAAATAGTTCTTAAGCTTTGAATAGACTCTGAGTCTGATTCCATTACATCTTCAGTTATATACTATACCCGAGCTCGTATTAGTAACTTGAAGGGTATGTAACTAGTTGTTCAATTAGATAGTATTATCAAACAATTGAAAGCCAGGAGAGATGGTAATATATAAGTCATATATTTGTCTATTTTTAGTTCTAAGCAATAATACATAAGCTTTTCTAGCCAAAAGGGAGAAGTTAATTTGAAAAAGTAGGCAGTGGGAGAATATATGCATAATGGAATATATTCAATAATAAGAAATAGCTAGACTTCCCTAGTTTAGTTTGAGGTTCTAGCGGCCCCCAGTTTGACTAGCGTGCTTTCTTCTTAAGAAAAATGTTGAAATTTTGTTTGAGTCATTTCTGTTTTTATTTGTCACCAACCCGCAAGCAGCAAGATCCACCTAATCATGCCACGTGGCAGCCCCCCTGAGGTTAGCAATGGTGAATCTCTCTTGTCGCACAAGGTAGCTGGATCTACGACAGCTTTGGCCAAAATGGCAGCTATAAGTGGCAAAAAGGCAGCCGGTTCCGAACACCATGTGGCCCTCTGTAAAACCCACGATTCGAGTCAGGGTTTTATATTCAGAACCGGTCGGTTCGACCGTTATTTTCGAGTCGAGTCAGTTTCAGAACACGTGTACTGAGCCGACGCCGGTCTTGTGTATGAGTCACGAGGGTCATGTTTACCCAAATATATGATGATAACGTCATGAACACAGCAAAAAAGAATGAGTTATCAGAATATATGAGAGTATGCAGTTCATTTTTTTTATTATGATATATAATGGATCGTAGAATTTGTTTTAGGTTGTTTACCGCGTTAGGACGCGTTACGGGCATTTAGGTGGGTTGATAGTTCTAGAGCATATCATTATGATTTTTTTTGTGTTATTTGATTTTGTGGGATTTTTCCCAAATTTTTTTTATAATTTTTTTATGACTTAAATATTATTTTAACTCGAGTCGGAGACGAGTCAAGTAATATTTACGAGTTTGCCACCACACACACCCCCGACCTTTCCTTTCTTCTTCCCCAAACCCTTGTCGCGCGCCGCCACTGTGCATGCCGCCGCCGCTGCCGTGGACGCCTGCCCAGCCGCCGATCGTCGCCCCTAGCTCCGCCACGATGTCACTATGCCACCCCGACCAGTCCCGGCCGTTGCCAAGCCACCGTGACGCCGGAATCACCGCGCCTAGCGCTGTGGTTGGTTTTGGTCGCGTTGCCGATTCCGCCACCGGCGACCGTCGCCACCGCGATCGAGTGGTCATCTCGACGTCTTCGACCAACCCACGACCGTCCCCGACCGGAACAGAGGCCGGCCTGGCCGGATCAAGTCACCCAGTGCCGCCACCACTGTTTATGCATTTTCCAGTGAGCCGCCACCTTCGTTGGCCGTGTCGACCTCGCAGATGAGTCGGGCTCGCCGAGCCGGTTCCAATGGTACCCATCACGACCACTATCCGACCAAGAATCACCTCCGGCAACTCTCGCCGGAAAACCACCGGAAGCTGCCAGAAAACTGCCGGAACCCGCCGGAAAATCGGAATTCACTGGAATTCACTGGATCTTCCGCGGGGCTCACCCAGTCAAGCCTGATCGAGCTTCGGACACCGATGAGCGCAGAATTTGAGTTCCGAGACGCGCGACGGAACCCTAACCGTCGTCGATTATCGACAACGTGAGGTATAATTACCTCCGATTGATTTATTTAAAATTGATTATTGTTAGCACAACATGTTAGGACTAATTATTGATGTGATTAATGCTTAATTACAAATGAAGTGATAAGAGACATGACTTGATGAATAGGGCTTGAATGTAAGTGATCTAATGAAGTAGATCAGGTCAGAGCATGATAAGTGACCACGACATAAGTTACAGACACGTAATAAAATTAGTATGAATAGGATGAGCTAGGATTAATTAATTTTTATGATTTTCTGATTGTTATGTTGATGGATGCTTGCATTGTGATTGTGATGTTATTGAGTTTGATGCATCATTTAGTTAGCGGGCATTAGTATTTAGTTTTGATGTGTAGGTACGGAGTAGGAACTCGCCGCCTAGGCGCGATGACACGCTTAGAACTTCTACCAGGTCCGTTTAGGACTCGTCTGTTTTACTCTTTTCTATTGTATGTTTGTTTTAATGCCTACAGGACGAGTTAAGTGGCGCTTTATCGGATCCCACTTAACTCGGGCCATTTAACCGAATAGTTTTCCGGATTAATAACCCCTCGAGGATGAGATCCCTCGACGATGATTTCGAAAACAAGATCCACTACAAGTTGCCTTCGGGCCTATTATATAAATCCCTACCCAGCCCTATATATATGTAGTTTTCGCGTTTTCAGTGAGACGAGAGATGGAGAAATCGACTGCATGTACCATGCAGAGGATGACATGACAGTCAAAGCAGGCTCTGGATTAGTGCCAGCGGACTGTTCCATTCCCGAGGGATCCTGACCACTCCGCGTTTGAGTTCCTCACACCCGGAGAATGTGGAGGTTTACAGGTACTGTTTAGTACAACGCATGTCCGGACTTGTGGTTCAAAGGGTACTAAAGGCGACTGCCTGAGAGTACTCGGCCTTCGTGCTCAAGGCCAGGAGAAATATGGAGGTACGGAGAGGGCTTAGGATAAAGTTTCACGAGAAGTACTGAAAAAGAAGTGCTGAGAGCGGCACAGTACTAGTAGCAGATCAGTAAGTTCGGGATGCTACCGGGTCTGCAGCCCAGTGGCTCCTCAATAGTGCCCTTCAGAGTGTTCACGTGGAGTATATGATGTTTTCCTTCATATGAGAGTTTGCTCTCATAGCCAGCTTGTTATAGTTATTTAATTTTCCGGACCAGTAACACTTGTTACTGACGTGTTTTTATACTATATGTAGGTAATAATCACAAGTTGGAAGAGCCAGCTTGGACGGAGGAGCAATGAGGTCTTATGCACACACACATTGGGTGATTGAATGTTTAATATTTTGTTTATGATGTTATTTTATAAACATGCTATGATTAAATATTTGAGGCATGACAATGACATGAAATGATATAATCAGAGTAGCGCAGCAAAAGTGTGATGGGTTAGGACCCAAAGTTCAAAGAATGATGAATATAGTAGATTAGAAGTCTGTGTGAATGCTATTGTCGCTATGCGTATATATGTTTGAATATATGATTTTGACAGGGTGGCCCCTAATTACATTTTTTGGGAAATTCTATCCCTTTCGTTTTAGAATTTTTACTAATTTTGATTGTAATTGTGTTGGTGTGAAAATTGGTTGCATGTTAGCCATGTTGTATCCTAATAGGGTTTTATGTATTCATACATACATATAGCAAGTCGGATCTGCATCTTAAGACACCGAGATTGGATCTGCACGAGTTAGGTTCGGGTTAGCCGACCTAACGGCGGCCTGTAACATGCCGGTTTGGTTCACGAGTGTGAACCGGATTTGGGGTGTTACACCCTCGGAGTTGGGTAGTAAAAAGGCATTTATGAACTATGTCCAGGGCAACCGAGATCTGCTTGCTCCAGTGTGGGTAGTCTTAGTGGGTGGTGAACGCCACCACGCTGCACGAGTGCCGGCCAGCTAGGGTCCAAAGGAATTTATATTTTTAGCCAACCAACCCAAACCACTCCTATCTGAGGCTATTTGAAACGAATGTTTTCCCCTTTCCTAATAATTCCACCAGGTTCCCCAAACCCTAATATTAATTTTTTTCCCAATATTTTAGTAAAACAATCATTGCATACTATTATTGGTTATATTGACAACTCTATCCATTCATCTATCTGTCTATCTTTCTCATATATTTTATATATAATAAAAGAACAATTTTTCACAATTATTCTATATATAATAAGAGATCAATTTTTAACAAATGTCAACTTTTTGTTAAAAATAAGGCTTAATAAGTTATCATTATTTCCTTGGTAAGTGTAGAGTTGAATACAATATTAAAAGTCAGCATTGAATGGGATGCACACCTATCAATGTAGAAAAATGTAAGATGAGTTTTCAAAGTCTATAGATAGGTGTTTATGTCAAATTGAGACTAACAGGTTGAGCACCCTGGTGAATTCATTAGTAGGTTTATAACTGCTCAATGTAATTTTGTTAACATCTTAGTTAAAGAAATTAGATTTGTAAGTACAAAGTTCTTCCTTTATTTTTACCTCTATAATAATGGTATAGGGCTTCGTTTGAATACGGACCTATGAAGTGTCATTAACAAATCATATTTAATTAGATGCAACCCTAAATATGGTCACAAAAAGTTTGAAAATGAAATTGTATTGAAAAATTGTAGAAGAAAAATTTGCACGACTTAAAGAGGGTAAAGAAAACTCTCTTTCCATTCCATTGAGTGATAAAAAATTGTAGAAGAATGCTGAAAGAGGCAAAGGTGAGGTAACATTGATAGACCTAAAGAAGGGAAACATTACGAGTTTGGAGTAAAAATGCATAATAAAACTCTCTTCAACGTCTATTAAGAGGCAAGGATAGACGAAAGTATGGTAAAGAATGCAACAAGATACAAGTCAAGTGTTTAAGAATACCCTTTTTGGCCATCTATCCATCAAATAAATGATAATGTTTTAGGTAGAAGGAAGCGAATGTATCTACATCGACGAAATTATTGTGACGGGGTAAACATGGAGGCGTTTTTTAACTAGTCCATAGACGAAGATGAAAGTATCAAGATAAACAAGTATATGAACAATGAAAAAAAACATTGAAGATGAATATTATTCTAATAAAATTAAGGACGTGAATACGAGCATGACGTAAATTATGGCCAAAGGAAAATGTTAAAAAGTAAATTTAATTTTAATATCAAATTCAACTCAAAGGAGGATGATGAAAATTAAACTTAATTAGTTAACAAAGTCTTGTAAGTAAGTGAATAGTTAAATATGATGTAATAGTCAGCATTGAATGTGGATGTAGACCTATGAATGTAGAACAATGTAGAATGAGTTTTCAAAGTCTATATATACATGTCGTATTTTCATATAAAATTGAGACTCTCAAGTTGAGCTCCATAGTGAATTTATTAGTAGGTTTATAAATATTCAATGTAATTTTGTTAACATCTTACTTAAAGAAAAGTGTCATCTTCTCATCATATTTATATTTTGTTATTATCATATTCTCCTTTTTTCTACCTCCATCATATTTAATGAATAATTAGCAAATCGTTTAATAAAATTAGTTGTGATGATAAAAAAATCTTCAAAAAATAATTTCAAATTTTAGAAAGATATTTCAAAATTTATATAGAATATAATCTAATCTGTTAGAATTTTTTGAATCTTATAAATATTATTATTTTTGGAATTTTTAATTAATTAAATTACAAATATGATAAAGATAGAAAATTTAATCTCTTAGATTGTTTACAGATCTAAGTAATATTATTATTTTTTGAAATTTTAATTAATTAATTAGAAATATGATAAATGCATCTCTTCTATTTATTTTTGAGTTTGAATTTCTTAATTTATGTAAATTTTATAGTTTATATTAGTTTATGAGAATGTTTTTATTTGTGAATTATGTAAAGTCCATATTTGTATCCTTGTGTGTCTATAACCCCAATTTTAGTTCACATAAGAACCGAATCAGAAATATAACGATCGAGTCGAGTCATGTTTAAAATTTTTAATGGGTAAGACTTGATTGATAAAATAAATTGAAATAACCTTCTTTGTATCATGAGAATGGAAAACATTGTTAAATACACGTCAAAACACATCGAATATAAATAAAAGTAAAAAAGTAAATAACTATGCTGAGCTCAAGTATGTGTAGCGTTTATCTGTCTTCCCACCAAATTCGACTCAGGCTGTGCAAGGCCTTTATATATTATACGAAAAACGTCAGTAACAAGCGTTATTAGTACGATAAATAAATAATACAAAACTAGCAAATTGATATTCTTTTACCCACGAAAACATATAAACTTCAGAATTGCCTGACATTGGGCGGTAAGGAAACATAGTTAAACAAGTGTTGACTCGTATGCACGACTCATAATCATATTCATGCATACAACTGGTTAGGCCCTCAAATCCTCTATATTACACCTGACATGGTACTCGAGTGGCAAAAGAAATTGTTAAGTTAGTGCTACAAATTTCGGAAATGTGTTACGTTACGTAGTACCCTCATACACTACACTACCTCGAGGTTTGAAGGAGTACTAGTGTAGTCCATGCATATCTCTGTAGTACTCATTCTCTTATTCGTAAAATCCAAAAAAAATGTGTGTACTTATATAATAGGTCTAGGTAAGAGGCTTATGTAATATATTTCTAGAGCTTTAGTTTGAAAACTAATAATAGATCACATCCTTGTAGTTTTATTAAACATGTGTAGAAAACACAGCTAAATGGACCGACATTAGAGGGATCTAATAAAATACCACCAATGTCATCCTACGTCTAAAACACGATTAAACTCGACACGCAAAGAATCAAGTGGAGAGCGAGAGTCCGACATACCTGTGGTCCGAGCTTGAACTCTAAAACCTACATCAAAACTAACTACTAAGTAAAATGCTAACAACTCTATATGATGCATCCTTCTTGTGTGTGCTCATGTCATCAATATATCACAATCAAGAAAACAATACTAACAAACCTATAACTAAACATGTAGCACGCAAATTGAGACATAATAATAATAATAATAATAATAAATAAATAAATAAATAAATGCATTCATGTATAATTAGATAAACAATAAATACATGAACATAAATAATACTCTAATCATAAAATAATAATGTAATTATACTATATAAATACATGGTTAAACACTAGTAAATATCATATATACTCGTATTAGTAAACATATAAATAATTAAATATATAAACAAATAAGTAATGAAATAAATCAGTAGATAAATAAATAAATAAATAACTAATATTAATTAATCATGAAGAATATTAATATAAATATTAAATATACGAACATACGCCAAATACGTATAAATAATAACACGAGTAAAAAATAATTAATAATCAATCAATTAAATAAACAAAATAAGATAAACATTAACAAAATAATATTTATGAATATATACACTATTATTAACAATAATTAGTCACATAATCATTCATCATAGTCAACTTATATATAAATAATAAGAAATGAATAATCACAAATAAATAATAATAATAATAATAAATAAATAAAAATACTCATAACATCCAAATATGTTAACAATGCGAAAATGCATATAAACTAATATACGAGTTCTCGAATTACAAAAAACAGTCGAGAAATGATTGAAAACAGGCTGAACAGGACCGAACCGATCTGAACCAGACTGAACTGAATAGGCTAAACCAACTTAGTCTGGGTTAATTGGAAACTGGGCTCGGTTGGCTGGGCAGACCTGACTGGACAGGTGGACTCGGATATGGGCTGGTGGGCACAGACACAGGCAGGCGGAAGCGGATGCAGCAAGCGAACGCAGACAAGTAGAGGCAAACGACCACCTGGTAAACGACTCAGGTGGGCGGGCGATGGTGCTTGTCCCTGGAAAATGCCGATGGCAGCATGGCTGGGGTCATCGCAGGTCAGGATCGACAGTGGGGAGGACGGGCAACGTGATGCGAGTGACGCCCGGCAAGGTCCTGTCGTCGGCTGGCCGAAAAATGGCTAGAAAGACACAAAATCACCGGCAGTGATCGTGGCCATGGCGATGGTCGGGGGTGCTCTCAAAATGAAGATCCCGGTAAGATGAAGCTTTTGGGGTAGACAGCTTTGTCGGAGGACAGTTGTCGGTGCTGAAAAAATGGCCCGAAATGGTGGCGGGGGTGACGAAAATTGACAGCAAAAACACCGTCGCCAGTGGCAACTGTGGCGGCCTCGGCAGTGATCTTGGATACGAACTGATAGCCAGCCGTGAGCTGGTCACGGTCTTATCAATCCGGTGGCGAGAGGCAAGGCGGAAACTCGCCGACAGTGAGCCGAATTGGTAGTGACACTATGGATGTAAAGCTTTGAAATGCGGGAAATCTCTAGAGATCAAAAAGAGAATGCTAGGTTTGAGTGGACGACTCAAATTTTGCCATGCGGCACGATTTGAGCGTTTGACAACTCAATGGTCCCACAGGGGCATAATATAGTGATCTAAAATTCCTATGATACATGCAAATAAAATACCTTGAAAATCCACAACGGATAGTAATCGCTACAACGTGTTATATATAACTCATAAAAAAAATCATTTATTTAACTCATGTATATACTGATAACTCGTGTTCTATTGTATCTATCATATATATGTCAGGCATACTCAACCCTTAGAACATTCTCATATGGCCATCTGGGCCCCATACTTATATTCCTAAAATTGGTTTGCCTCGAAATTGCTCGAACCGATTCGAGAATAAACCAAACCGGGCAACCTACAAGTGGGTAAAACCCTCAGCCAAAACTAGGGCTTTATAGGGTCCATGTTTGGAACTTATTTTGCGGACAAACATGGACAATGTCGGCAAACTTAATATTATTATTTTGAAATTTCTTAGTCAATTAAACTAGAAATATGACTTCTTTTATAATTTTTCCAAATCTAATTAATATTATTATTTTTGAATTTTTTTAATTAATTAAATTAGGAATATGATACTGGTAGAAAATAAGAGATGATAAACATATATTTTAATTATCTTTGGCACTTTTTAAATATTCAAATTCGAAATTCGATAAAGAAATGAAAAAAATTGTTATTTTTTTAAAAAATAATCTTTTAATATTATAAATCTAATAAAAATGAAAAAGTCAAGTAACTAACCATAGCAATTTTCTAATTTCTCATTATATGAACTTTATCAAATTTTTAATTTAAAGAATTAAAAAATAAATGGTTATTTTCCAATCTTTATTTATCGGATGAAAATTTCCAACAATTTTAAATTTCCGAAAATAGCGAAACTAAGTGGGTTTATAAATTCATATTTTCCATATTTATCAATTTTTAATTTGACTAATTAAACTTTTTTAAATTATAAAAAAATGAACATTTAATTTTCTATATTAAAGAAAATAATTATTCCATTTATTAAAACTTTAAAATTAATAGATAATAAGAGTGTTTATCAAATCCCATTTTCCATCTTTATCGGATTTGTAAATTGATTAATTTAATAATACCAAAATCAGATAAAATCCGAATATTAAAAAATTTCGCATGAGTAATTTCATTAGTTAAAATATTTCGTTAATAATAAAAAAAATGTGAGTTTATTAACTCCTATATTTTTCATCTTCGTTGAATTTATAATATGATTAATTAAATAATTTGAATTCTAACAAGAATATTAATAATTATAATTTGAATGTTCATTTTTTGAAAGTATGATAAAATACAACAAAAGGCATAAAATCGAATGGAACGTGCAAAGCACACCGTGCAATGCTCACATGGGATCATTTTGAAAAAAAGATGGAATTTATAAAGCAATATAGTTTTCCAAAAAACATCTATTGAATAAATATGATATAATACAAATGAATTTCATCATGTCATGGTATAATTTTAATCTTATATTAGTAAACAATAGATTTAGATATGGTAGGAGATTGATATATCTTGTTGTTGTTCTTCTTTCATCGGGTATCCAAACAGTGTTACAGGAATAGCCCCCAAATTTGGATCCATGCAACTATAAATGAATTTTAATAGCCAAATGCCCTTCACGACCTTGTTTTATCTGGCCATGAGGCCAGTAATGCAAAAGCATTGGTACAAGGTTGATATAGATTGTAAAAAAAGGTGATGATAATTAATTATAATTAGTTTTTAAAATTAAAAAAATAAAATATAAGATTTTTATTTGTAAGTATAATTAATATATAAAAGAAAAAAATTTACAATGTCGTGCAATGCACTTCAACATATCTTCTGCTAAGTTGAGTCAGAATCTCAAAATTTTAAACTGCCATTTGATAGTATACATGTAACACCCCGATTTCGGTTCACCTAAGAACCGAATCAGAAATGTTATGATCCAGTGAGGTCTTGTTGAAAGTTGTCGGTCGGTATGACTTCATCGATTAAATATATCAAAACAACCTTCTTGGTGCCATGAGAATGAAAGACATTTTTAAATATGCGCCAAAACACATCAAATATAAGTAAAAGTAAGAAAAGAAATAAATTTGTTAAGCTCAATTGTGTGTAATATTTATCTATCATTCCACCAAAGTTGACTCAAGATTTCCAAGACCTACATATATTATATAAAAAACATCAGTAACGAGTGTTACTAGTCCAATAAATAACTACAATCCTTAAAATGGGTATTCCATTGCCTATGAAAAATTATGAAACCTCAAGATTGTCTCACACTGGGCAATAAGCAAACATACTTAAACAAGTGTCGGCTCGCATGTACGACTAACGTTCATATTCATACATACAACGCTTACGCCTTCACATCTTCAATAGTTTACTCGCCATGGTACTTGAGTGGCAAAAAGAACAGTTAAGTTAGCACCACAAATTCTGAAAATATGTTGCGTTATTATGTACCTTCGTACACCGCATTACCTCAGGGTTTGAAGGAGTACTAGTACGGTCCATATATATCTCCATACCACTCACCCTCTTATATAATAAGTTAGGGAAGAGGCTTATATCATAAATTATAGAGCTTTAGTTCGAGACCAATAAGGAATCTCATCCTTGTAGTTTTATTAAACATGTGTAGAAAACACAGCTAAATAGCCGAATACTAAGTAAAATACTAACATCTCTATATAATGCATGTTCGTGGTGTGTGCTCTTATCATCTATACATACTAATAAAGAAAACAACGCTAAAAAACCTATAACTAAATATGTAGCATAAAAATCGAGACATATTAATTATAAATAAATAAATAAGCAAGAAAATGTACTCATAGATAATTAAATAAATAATAAATACACAAACATGAGTAATAGTCTAATCATAAAATAATAATATAATTATACTATATAAATATACGGGTAAACATGAATAAATATTAATAATACTCATGTTAGTAAACATATAAATAAATAGATGAACAATTATATAATAATTCAATAAATAAATAAATAAATAAGTAGTTAATACTCATTAATCATGAATATTGATAATATCATAGTCATACAATCAAAAACTACATAATTAAATACAAATAAATAATAACATACACATAATAAACAAATATGTATATATATATATATATATATATATATATACAATTTAGTAAACAAAATAAGACTAACATTCATAAGTAAATATAATATTAGTAATAACAAATAATCATGTAAACATTCATCATATATGATACACATATATATATAAATAAATAAATAATAATGAATAAATAAATAATAAAAGAAAAAATCATAAAATCCAAGCATGCCAAATCATGTGAATAAGTATCACAACTAATATAAAGGCTCTCAAATTTCTGAAAATGGTGAAAGAACTAACGAAAATAGGCTGAACTAGACCAAACCGAGCTAAACTAGACCAACCCGGTCGGGGTTAAATAGAAAAAGGGACTGGGTTGACTAGGCAGATCTGAACTGGACTGGCGGACTTAGACATGGGCTGGCGGGCTAGGGAACAAGAACAAGCAAATAGACGCGGATGGGATGCAGGCAAGCGAATGCAATGCAGGTAGTTGGGCCAAATTGGGGCTTCGGTGCCCCTTGCTGAAAAATGTAGACGGTGGTGTGACCTATCAGGATCGACAGGCCATGTGACAAGGATCATGATGGTAGTGGCGATCGGCAGGAAAAGGTCGGCATCGCCTCAATGTGTAGCGACGTCGCTGGCGGCCATTGTGGCCACAGCGGGGCTTGGTATCGGTCTCAAATGAAATATCTTAGTGAGGGTAAGCTCTCAAAGTGGTCAAATTGGCCAAAGGTAGCTTGCCAACACTGGAAAATGGATCGAAAGGGTGGAGGTGGCGGTGATCAACAATGATAGAAGCACGGTCGCCAGCGACAACTGCGGCGGCGCTGATAGTGACGATGGGTATGGACTGATAGCCAGCCTTGAGGTAGTCATGGCAGTACCAATCCGGTGGCCAAAGGAGGGCTGAGGTCTCACCGGCAGTGAGCCAAAATGGGGGCA
The DNA here is from genome assembly GCA_033002965.1 of Piper betle. NCBI lineage: Eukaryota > Viridiplantae > Streptophyta > Magnoliopsida > Piperales > Piperaceae > Piper > Piper betle. The sequence goes on from JAURVB010012820.1 coordinate 126,626, forward strand.
TTGATAATGGTGGAAATCATCAAAATCATGGGAAATTTATGAAAATCAAAGGGAGAATGCTAGGGTTGACTTGGATGGCTCATATCTTGCCATATGGCACGATCCAAACGTCTGAGAACTCGTGGTCTAGTAGGACCCACTTGTGGGTATATGCAAAATACATATGGATGGAAAGCTTGGATCGAGACCATCCAAAGTCGAAATTGACTCTAGTCTTGAAAGTGACTCCATGGGCGGTAATTGAGGGAAGAAGACTAAATAGGCCTCGAACCTTCAACTCAATCAAGTAGGCCCACAAGGGCATAAACCAGTGATTGAAGATCCCTAAGATGCATGTAAATTGGGTACCCTAAAATTCTCAAATGGATACTAAATGCTGCAATGACCTAAATCAAGGACTAAAACCCTAGCTAATGCATAAAAATTATATATATACCTCGTGTATACAATGATAACTCATGCTTTATTGTATCATAACTAAAACTATCATATGCATGTTGGGCATACTCAACCTCTATAACATGCTCATATAGCCATCTGGGGCTCATACTCAAATTCTTAAAATCGAATCGGCTCGAGAGTGCCTAAACTAGACAAAACTAAAATCGAATAGAACCATAAGCCGAAACTGAGGTTTTACAACCTCTCCTCTTTATAAAAATTCCATCTTTGAAATTTCTTACATCAACTGTGATCAGAGGACTTAACTAAAAATGTCATCTTGCTGAAAAACTAATAGCTAGCTGCACATGGTCCAAACATACCAACATGAAGCTAGATCTCTAAATGCTGACAAAGCTCACTAGCTCCTTACTAATCTGGCTCGATAGACTACACGTGCTCGAATCATCTGGCAAATATGCCATACATGCTAGAGTTGTAAAACCCGTCACTCGAGTCAGAGTTATACAGGAGCGAACCAGTTGGTTCGAGTCGAGTCAGCTTCATGGACCGCGAGCTGAGTTGAGGCTAGCTGTGAGTTATGAGCGATAAGGGTCATGTATGCTCAAGTATATGATGATAACGTCGAAAAGATGATGAAAAATGGGTTATCAAGTATATGGAGGTATGCAGTATTGATTGTTATTTTTATTTGATCGTAGAATATTTTTAGGGCTGAATGACGAATTAGGATGCGATATAGGTGAGTTTGGGTTGGTTATTAGTTATAGAACATATCATTTGGATGTTGTTGTGTTCGTTTGATTTTACGGGATATTTTCAAATTTTTCTGGATTTTTTTTTAGGATTTATTAGGAGATAGTTAGTATTATTGACTCGAGTTGGAATTTAGTTAAGTTTAATTTACAAAAATGCCATTGCCCACCCTCATCTTCCCCAGTCGTCTTTTTCTTTTTCTCCAAACCCTAGTTGCCCTGACCATGCTGCCGACTGCCGCCCCGCCGCAGGGAGCAACCGCCCGTCCTCCACTCGCCGTCGTCATGCCATCCCAACAAACCACGGCCACCGATCGCCTGCCGGCGCACTGCCGCAATGCCGCCTCGGCCGTCGCCACTCCGAGCCGGATTCTACCGCCGTTCGGTGGCCGTCGCAGCCGCTGTGACCACCAATCTCACCCTCTCGCTGTCGCCGATCTTTCCCCCATCATCCCGACCGCCGTCGAGGCCGGGCGTAGCCCCGATCGGAGCACACCGCCGCTACCCCCATTTTCGATGCCACCGCCGCACACCACCGTTCGACTGCCGCCCCGGCTACCCTGTTAGACACCACCATCAGACCAAACTCGTCTAGCTAGTGCCGATAGACACCTTGATTGCCCCGTTCAGAATCATCGCCGGAAAACCGCCGACACTTGCCAGAAAACCGTCGGAACCGCCGAAAAATTGGATTCGTGGGAAATTCGCTGGATCATCCATCAAACACACCCGGTCGAATCCAATCAAACTTTGGACGCCGCTAGGTGCCGAATACGAGTTTTGAGCCACGAAACAGAGCCCTAGCTATCGCCGATTTTCGACGTCGCGAGGTATAAATTACTCCGACGTAAATTCATAAATTTTATAATTATTAGGGAAGCATGCTAGACTAGATAATTAGATGAATTTTCATGTTTTTGACGTGTCTGTATGTTTGTGTGTAATTTAATAAAAATTATGAAATTGGTTGATTGATGAGTGTTAAAATGGAAAATTAAGGAATTAATTAGGTGAACTAATTAATTACTCTGATTTCATGAAACGTAGATTGAAAACTGTCTAGAATTGACTTAGGATGAATGTGTGATGATTGATGCGTGACTGTGTTGATTGTGTGTGCATGCTATAGGATGTGTGATTCATCATGCGGGTATTAGCTTTTAGCTTGATTGTGTAGGTACAGTGTAGGAGCTCGCCGCCTAGGTGCGTGGACCCGTTTAGAGCTTCTACCTGGTCCATTTAGGACTCATTCTCTGATTTACGCTATTCTATTGTGTATTTGATTTATCATGTGCAGGACGAGTTAAGTGGTATTTTATCGGATCCCACTTGACTCGGGCCATTTAGCCAACAGTTTTGTTCAGATTAATAACCCTCAAGGATGAGATCCCTCGAGTCAGTTTTCAAAATTAAGATCCACCACAAGTTGCCCTCGGGCCTATTGTATAAATCCCAACCCATGCCTATATATGTATAGTTTTCGCATTTTCGGTGAGAGATGGAATGAGGGTTACTGATGGAGGTTACTAGCGTTCCCAAAGGATCCAGACAACACCACCTTTGAGTTCCTCAAACCCGGAAAAGTGTGGACGTTTACGGGTACTATAATGTAGCGCATGTCTAGACTTGTGGTTCAAAGGGTACTAAAAGCGACTGCCTAAGAGTGCTCGGACTTCGTGCTCAAGGCCAGGAGTAATATGGAAGGTGTAGAGGGCGGAAAAGAATGAGATTTGATGCGAGAAGCGATAGAGAAATGACCAAGGTATGAGAATGAGACAGAAAGGGGGATGCTGTCGACCCGAGGGCGATGGCTCCCATATATGCCTTGATGAGAGTTCTTGAGGAAATATATGGTTTTGATTCAACAGGAGAGTTTGCTCTCCTGTGCCAGATTGATATTAGTTATTTTTCGGGCCGGTAACATTTGTTACTGACGGTTTTTCTATATATATGTAGGTGAGAAATGCGAGGGATGAAAGATGTCGGGACTGCGGAGGAGTAGTACGGAACCGCACACACATGTACCTGCTGCGTGTAATGTATAATGACTGGTGTGTTAATACTGTGTGAATGATAATTAGAATGTTTTTGTCTTGATAAATTGCTTCTTATGAGATGAGCGGATAATTGTGAATGAGTAGGGACTTTTGGAGTTTAGACTCGGCTCAGATGAAAAGAAATGAGATAATGACTGAATGCTATAGTAGATTGTTATATTTTATCGTATTTTGATAAAATGTTTATATACCCTTATCATGGACAGGTTGGCCCTTATTGCACTTTTTGGGGAAATTCTATCCGTTTTTTTCATAGTAGTATATATTTTCTTTTGGTTTCTCATTTATTGTTTTCTCTTGTCTTTACGTGCACATCATGGCATGCATATAGGACCACATTAGAACCCAAGCATCTCATTCATGTTGTGCATGTTGCATCACCGTCCTCAGACGCCGAGAGTAGATCCAAGTCTGCTTAACCAAATCAAGTAGATTAGTGATCGATTTGGTCGCCGGTGACACATCCGAGTCGGTTAAGAGGTGAACCGGAACGGGGTGTTACATGAGTCATTTGTCTGCACTAAGCATACATCCTTGAATCGTATCACTAGACTTACCATGCATGCTTGACTTATCTCACTGGACAAACTCTTAGGGTCACTGCAAACTATGGAGACTGAAATGTAATGACCTCGGTGGAAAAAACCTAAGCTCATCCCAAAGGGTAGTCGAGCAGGTATCTAGAGTAATTGTAAAACCCACGATTTGAGTCAGGGTTTTATATTCAGAACTAGTCGGTTCGACCATTATTTTCGAGTCGAGTCAGTTTCAGAACACGTGTACTGAGCTGACACCGGTCTCGTGTATGAGCCATGAGGGTCATGTGTACCCAAGTATATGATGATAACGTCATGAACACAGCAGAAAAGAATGAGTTATCAGAATATATGAGAGTATGAAGTTCATTTTTTTATTATGATATATAATTAATCGTAGAATTAGTTTTAGCCCGTTTACCACGTTAGGACGCGTTACGGGCATTTGGGTGGGTTGATAGTTCTATAGCATATCATTACGATTTTTTGGTGTTGTTTGATTTTATAGAATTTTTCCCAAAATTTTTTGGAATTTTTTTACGACTTAATTATTACAAAACTGCCACCCAGTTATTTCATCCGCGCACTTCTTTTCTTCCCCAAACCCTTGCCCGACGCCGCGATCGGTCGGTCGCCTTAGCACCCTCTGCTTTCCAGCGACCTTCCCTGACCGGAACGGAGCGATCGCCGCCGTGGCTGGCCGGATTTATCCACCATCACCGCCGACTCTATTTTATGCATTTTCCGGCGAGCCGCCACCTCCCTTGGCCGCGTCGACCTCGTAGATGAGTTAGGCTCACCGAGCCGGTTCCGTGGGTACCCAACACTACCACTTTTCGGCCAGTAGACACCGCCGGCGATTGTCGCCGGAAAACCGGAATTTCTTGAATTCACTGGAATTCACGGGATCTTCCGCGAGGCTCACCCAGTCCAGCCCGATTGAGCTTCAGACACTGATGAGTGCCGAATTTGAGCTACGAGGCACGAGACGGAACCTTAGCCGTTGCCGATTGCCGACTATGTGAGGTATAATTACCTCCGATTGATTTATTTAAAATTGATGATAATTGTTAGCATAGCATGCTAGGGTTGATTAATTATCATGATTAATGTCTTGACCATGAATAAAGCAAAGATGTGCATGATGAGATTATTAGTGAATGAAGTAAGTGATCTAATGAGATGAATTGTGTATGAGCATGTTAATCTAGTACCATGAAACTTAGCAGAACAGAATAAAATATGGTATGAATAGTTTGAGTTAGGATTATTTACTCTTATATTTATTTGATTGTTATTTTGATGGATGATTTTGTGGTTGCATTGTGTGTGATTCATTGATTTTGATGCATCATGTAGTTAGTGGGCGTTAGTATTTAGTTTTGATGTGTAGGTATGGAGTACGAGCTCGCCGCCTAGGCGCGATGACACGCTTGGAGCTTCTTCCAGGTCCGTTAGGACTTCTCTCTGATTTTTATGTTCTTTTCTATTGTATGTTTGGTTTATTGTCTGCAGGACGGGTTAAGTGGTGTTTTATCGGATCCCACTTAACTCGGGCCATTTAAACGAACATTTTCCGGATTAATAACCCCTCGACGATGAGATCCGTCGAGGTTGATTTCGAAAACAAGATCCACCAAAAGTTGCCTTCGGGCCTATTATATAACTCCCTACCCAAGCCTATATATATATAGTTTTCGCGTTTCTATGAGACGAGAGATGGAGAAATCGACTGCACGTACCATGCAGAGGATGCCGTGACAGTCAAAGCGGGCTCTGGATTAGTGCTAGTGGATTGTTCCATTCCCGAGGGATCCTAACAACTCCGCGTTTGAGTTCCTCACACCCGGAGAACGTGGAGGTTTACGGGTACTATTGAGTACAATGCATGCCCGGACTTGTGGTTCAAAGGGCACTAAAGGCAACTGCCTGAGAGTAGTCGGCCTTCGTGCTCAAGGCCAGGAGAAATATGGAGGTAAGGAGAGGGCTTAGGATAAAGTTTCATGAGAAGTATTGAAAAAGAAGTGCCTAGAGCGGCACAGTACCAGCAGCAGATCAGTATGTTCAGGATGCTACTGGTTCTGCAGCCCGGTGGCTCCTCACTAGTGCCCTTCAAAGTGTTCACGTGGAGTATATGTTGTTTTCTTTCATATGATAGTTTGCTCTCATAGCCAGCTTGTTATAGTTATTTTATTTTCCGGACCAGTAACACTTATTACTGACGTGTTTTTATACTATATGTAGGTAATAATTACGGGCTGGAGGAGCCAGCTTGGATGGAGGAGCAATGAGGTCTTGTACACACACATGTTAGATTTCTAAATGTTTAATATTGTGTTGTTATGTTATTATATTGTGAATGACATGTTCAAATGCATGAGACATGATAGAATGTGAACATGATCAAAGATGCGCAGCGGAAGCGTGGTGGGTTGAAACCCCAACTTCAGAATGAATTCATAATATGTTAGATTTTGTGTGAATGAAATCATGGATGCATGTGTATATATTATATATATGTATATATTATTTTCACAAGGTGGTCTGATAATTGCACTTTTAGGGGAGGCCCTATCTGTTTTATTTCAAAATTTTTTTCGTAATTGTAATGATGTGAAATTTAGGTTGCACGACATCCATGTAGTATCATGTTAGGGTTTTATGCACTTATCCATGCATGACAAGTCGTATCTACATCTTAAGACGTCGAGATTAGATCCGCACGAGTTAGGTTCGAGTTAGCCGACCTAACCAGGGCCTGTAACATACTGGTTTGGTTCACAAGCGTGAACCGGATTTGGCGTGTTACAGAATTGGTTTCAGAGCCACTCTTGGCTGATTAAGATGTAAGATACTTTTATAGGTGATGTGTGTGCAAAGACTGTTCTAAGTCCAGCTGGTAGGTATGTTTTCTGTCTGTTTTCTTTACATGCAGATATTTTTCATAAGTTGTCTAGATAACAGTGTATTCAGGGCTTAATCAAGAGTACGTGGAACTGGCTTTAGTTGAGCTGACAGGTAATTTTTATGGACTTTCATCATGATGTCAAATTGCATGCTTCGTTGGATGTGAGCAAGGTATGTGTAGTGCTAGTACGGGTAGAATGGGTATAAGTTCCCATCTTATACCAGATTTGGATGTCAGTAGCCGTCAGCAAGAATCTGACAGGCTTGTCATGATGGGCTTAGAGACCCACTAGTTCTGTCCATCGCACAAGAGATTTGGATGAGTCGTAGTGGCCACATGTTCAGTAAACTGAGGTTAAATTGGATGTTGACCAGGTGTCCATCCTTTGCATGTCACCACATTAGTCCTGCTTCCATGGGACCTGGCGTACATAGTGGGAATGAGCTTGAAGTATGGAGAAATTGGCAAGTTAGTTGGCATATGAGGAATAGTAGTGAGGTGGATCGATAGTCCGATAGGCACTGCACCGCATTCCCTTTTTCCACTAGGATATAACCTATGGGCAGCAGTTTTGGATCCTTGCTAGACAAAGGCCTTGATATGGTGAAGAAAAGACTAGGACCACCATTGCCTACAAGATCAAATATTTGATAGGATTCTACCAGAGATAAGGTACCAGGTCAGTGGTTATCATTTGAGGGCCAGCCAGCACTGATGGAAGTAGACACTCCAGATTTTTGGAGATTAGAGTGAGTTCAATATAGGTTTACCATCATATGTGTCAACCCCATGATCCAAACCCTTCTGGATCAGACACGTATAGTTGGACAACCTGAGCTAATCTGTTAGCAGCGAAGGCATGTCAGAGACAATAGTGGATTTATGATGCATATGAGTAGGATTAGATTTTTCTGCATCTAGATAGTGCACAACCGCCGACCGAGTGCACAACCGCCGACCGAGTGCACAACCACTGACCGAGGTGCACAACTGTCGACCAAGTTGCACAACCGCCGGCCGAATATGCACTACCACCGTCCGTGTTTGCTCACCCGCCGATCGAGTAGATCAGTTAGGAATTAGTAGGGTCAAAATTTGAGGAAAGAGATATAGTTACAAAGGCATCAGCATAATAGAGAAGAGTTAGGAGAATAGAGGTTATTTGGATGAGAAGGCATAGGATCCTACTTCACAGTTCTCTTGCAATCATTGTCTTGACCTAACACCATCGAGTCAGATGAATATTACAAGATGTCCCCATCAGACATTGTTAGTTACAGTCTCATAGGGATGCGTATGGACAGAGTCAAGGAACATGACAGAGTGACCTCCAGATGGGACGGTCACAATGATCAGATTGTGTAGACTGCATGATCGTGCATCCATGGGTCACAACCAGCATACATAGATCAGATGGTTGGTACATGGACACATGCAGTTTAACCCATGTAGCGATGGGCTAGTAGGCGATAGGGGTTAGGCTTGTATTAGAGTATTGGGCATGGATAGAGGGTTAGTGAGGAAGGGTCTTTCAGAGAGATATTGATTTCCTTGTGTTTCGCCAGCACGATTAGGTTCTCACCTTGAACCATAGGATTGAGCCTTGCCCGAGTATAGAGGTACCTTCATGGTACTGATTAGGGTCTACAGTATAGGTAGATGTTTACAAATCGATCTTCCAATGAGGATTTCACCCCAACATGAGAGTGGACCAGATGGAGTATATCAATGTATGCACATCTTTATTGATAGCCTTGCTTAAGAGTCTACCACAGTGGTAGTAGTCATGTGAGATCCCTCAACTTAGTCCCACAACTAGAGATCTTTAACTTACCCATTTTAAAGAAATGGCTTAGCCCATTACAATCCACTTTGGGCTGGGTCGTTACAAATGGTATCAGAGCCCTGTATTGACCCGGCCATTTTTCACGATATTGTGGCCCTAACTGGCTAGGTGTTACTCAAAAGTAAAGTAATTATGTCAAACATTTTTTTATAAATAATAACATATATAAAGATCCCACAGTCTTAGACCATTTCCCATAGCCACATTTATAACTCAAAACAAAATAAAAAGAAGTCCCATTTATTACCCATTCTCCTAACCTGACTATCCTATCATACTTTTATTCTACCTTATTTGAGCTGAAATCAAACAATCTTGATTGGCCTACATACCCATGTCGGGATCAAGCTCGATGTAGTTCTATTAGCCGATGGGTCAGTCCATCGTGCCCCCTTATTGGCCGATGGGTTGCCACTATAAAATATTGGGCCGATGGGTCAGTCCATTTTGCCCCCTATTATGTTGGGTTGCCACTATAAAATATTGGGCCGATGGGTCTATCCATCGTGCCCCCTATTATGTTGGGTTGCCACAATAAAATATTGGGCCGATGGGTCAGTCCATCGTGCCCCCTATTATGTTGGGTGGCCACAATAAAATATTGGGCTGATGGGTCAATCCATCGTGCCCCCCTATTATGTTGGGCCGATGGGTCCATTCCATCGTATCCCCTTTTGAGCCGATGGGTCCATTCCACCGTACCACTTATTAGGTTGAGCCGATGGGTCCATTCCACCGTACCCCCCTATTGGCCGATGGGTCCATTCCACCGTACCACTGTGTTAGGTTGAGCCGATGGGTCCATTCCATCGTACCCCCTATTGGCCGATATTTATTTATGGACTGCCCGTTCCATTTTGACATGTCCATTATTAGATTTTGAACAGAGCGGCTAAAAAAAATAGGGTTTCTTGAAACTAGTCAAACATGAATTTCATATTTGCCATCTAATTTGCAACCATACAATATCTCGACACCCAAAGACCTATTGCAATTTATACCAAAAAGTTCCAGCAACTTAGAAAGGTATTTCTAATGAATTTATGTGTTGCAACCATGCATGTAAGAGTTCTAATGGAAAAGAAACTAAGAAGAAGTATGAAATACTTACACCACAATGGAAAGATACTGGAGAGGAGGCAAGAAGGAGTGGACTGCCTCTTTTCCCTAACCCCCTCCTCCTATATATATATGCTTCAACGAGTTCCTCAATTAAATTCTCACATCTATTCATGTATAGGTATTCCCTAGGTTCAACGAGTCCCTTTATTAAATTTTCTTACTCCATCATCCGTTCATGAATCACTATTCTCTAAGTTGGGTTCATCTTCCCTAATGCCAGACTTTGGCCTTACGTCTTCTCTAAGGTTACGGTTTGGCTATACGTTGAACCGTGACCGGTCTACTTGATAACCAACCATATCCATTCATTGAAAATAACATTTCATAATACATAGGTTCAAGTCTTGAAGTAAAAATTTTCACATATTTTCACGGTTCTTACAGTCTCCCCAACTTAGAGTGTGTTAGGCCAAATTTTGACGGCCAAGACTAGGGACGTTGGCTAAGGCTACCGGTCACGGGCCAGAGAAGGGCCTGTGCTGAGGCTAGCAACAGGCCGAGTGTAGGGATTGCGAGGACGAAATTCCCTAAGGTGGGTGGATTGTGAGATCCCTCAACTTAGTCCCACATCTAATACCTACTGAGAGAAGATCCTGTAGATCTTTAACTTCTGGGGGACCCATTTTAAAGAAATGACTTAGCCCATTACGTTGCACTTTGGGCTGGGTTGTTACAAATGGTATTAGAGCCGACCTGATTCCGTGTTAGATGGTGGGATGGACTAGGGACGTTGGCTAGGCTGCCGGTCACGGGCCAAAAAAAGGTCGTGGGCTGGGCCAGCAACGGGCCAAGAATAGGCATTTCGGGGACAAAATTTCCTAAGGTGGGTAGATTGTAAGATCCCTCAACTTAGTCCCACGACTAGAGATCTTTAACTTCCGGGGTACCCATTTTAAAGAAATGACTTAGCCCATTACAATCCACTTTGGGCTAGGTCGTTACAAGTCATGTGAGTCAAGATTTGTACTACAAATCGGTACGGGACGGCAGGTCACACACCGCTGAAGAGCGGGCGAGATATGTGTCGAACCTCATTATGAGTCCCCGTAGACTTGAGGAGAGACAGTCGTTCTTTGGGTCGTTTGAACCCTGCCCGTTTAGAAGTGCGTGACTAGTACAGTATCGAGAAACATGTGCCTACTATTAGCTGATTAAACTAGAGCCAATTAGGAGCCATTTTTGAGATTCGTCAATGATTGACTATTCCATAGCCTGATCACCTGTGGCATAGTAAATCATGGTGACCTTAGAGACAAGTCCATAGACCTACCAATATTTTGGCCACCCAATATGTTACATAGGGATTTTATCTCCCCTATTAAGTGCATGAGACCTTAACCTTACCATAGATAAGAGTTGCGCAGTAGAAGCGTGTGGGCCTATAACCCACAGGTCCCAGGATTCCCCGTTTACCTGGCATCAGATACCACATGTGAGGATGAGATACCACTTATTGAGAGCTCTTGAGTAGTGAGACTAGATTTCCATGAGATTTAGCCTCCCTTCTTATAACCCAGAGATATCAGACAGAGTGGAGTTTTCACTTGAGGATTTCCACTCACCCTTTTGTATCAGTTTTACTATCAGTTTACCCAGATGATTGAGATGAGTATACATTGATCAGAGCACGTCCCACAGACCAGATGCAGATGCTACAGCCCTATGCAGAGTATGTTATCATACTCCTTGAGACACGTTGTGCATGTACAGGTGTTCTCGTGACCATCCCGTCACAGAGTTGTACTTAGTGGTTGTATAGATAGCCACTAGAGCCATAGTATACATTAGAGGCATAGCAGGTATCCTTGTTCTCTTATAAAACAGAGTGAGATACATGACTCAGGACCAAGTCAACTAGGACCCAGTGAGCGGTCCAGTTCCTTATGCAGGGACACCTGAGAGTTGGATCTAGACTGGTGATAGTGAGCCATGCAACTCATTAGTTTATACACTCGACCTAACAGGAGACTTATAGCACACCTTAGGACGGTTGTAGGACTTAGGATTGAGTTTCCTGGGAGTACATGTAGGTGACTTTCCACATAGATGAGGATTAGAGGGACATGGGTAGATGCTAGCAGGTAGGTCTTACCCTCGTCATAGTTTTCCCAGACATAGCTCAGATTAGAACCTTGCGATACTCTAGAGTATCTGCTTGACCAACCCAATAGGCCCTTAGGGGTGACCTAGGGTTTTTAGCCGAGTAAGCAGTAGGGATCAGAACAAAAGAGAAGGAAGATGGTCATGTCAGAACAGGCACAGACAGCTTAGAAACAGAATGTTGATATTGACAGGATCATAAAAAGAACCTGCCATAACTGCGCAGCTACAGTGAGGATTTACATGACTATCGAAGAGTAGAGGATACAACTGGTGTGTATTTAGGTTCCAGGTAGTAGTTCAGCAGAACCTCCTTGAGTTAAAATTTCGAGGACGAAATTTTTATAAGGAGGGAAGATTGTAAAACCCACGATTCGAGTCAGGGTTTTATATTCATAACCGGTCAGTTCGACCGTTATTTTTGAGTCGAGTCAGTTTCAGAACACGTGTACTGAGCCGACGTCGGTCTCGTGTATGAGCCATGAGGGTCATGTGTACCCAAGTATATGATGATAACGTCATGAACACAGCAGAAAAGAATGAGTTATCAAAATATATGAGAGTATGCAGTTCATTTTTTTTTATTATGATATATAATGGATCGTACAATTAATTTTAGGCCGTTTACCGCGTTAGGATGCGTTATGGGCATTTGGGTGGGTTGATAGTTCTAGAGCATATCATTATGATTTTTTGGTGTTGTTTGATTTTATAGGATTTTGCCAAAATTTTTTTGGAATTTTTTACGACTTAAATATTGTTTGTGACTCGAGTCGGAGACGAGTCAAGTAAGATTTACGAAACTGCCACCCAGCTATTTCATCCACGCCCCTCTTTTCTTCCCCAAACCCTTGACCGACGCCGCCCTTGTGCGCGTCGCCGCCGCCGCTGCCGCCAATAGTCGCCGCCTAGCCCCGCGACGACGTTGCCGTGCTGCCCCGACCAGGTCCGGCCCCCTATCGAGCTGCCGCGACGCGAGGAAGCCAAGCCACGATGCCACGCCCGCGTTGCGCTTCCGTCGCCGATTCCGCCACCGGCGACCAGCACCGCCGTGAACGGAGGCCTTCCAGCGACCTTCCCCGACCGTGTACCCTTAGCCTTCCAGCGACCTTCCCCGACCGGAACGGAGGCCATCGCCGCTGTGGCCGGCCGGATCTAGCCACCATCACCGCCGACTCTGTTTTATGCATTTTCCGGCGAGCCACCACCTCCGTTGGCCCCGTCGACCTCGTAGATGAGTCAGGCTCGCCGAGCTGGTTCCGAGGGTACCCAACACGACCACTTTCCGGCCAGTAGACGCCGCCGGTGATTGTTGCTGGAAAACCACCGTAAGCCGCCGGAAAACCGCCAAAAAACCGGAATTTCTGGAATTCACCGGATCTTCCGCGGGGCTCACCGAGTCCAGCCCGATTGAGCTTCGGACACTGATGAGTGCCGAATTTGAGCTACGAGACACGAGACGGAACCTTAGCCGTTGCCGATTGCCGACTATGTGAAGTATAATTACCTCCGATTGATTTATTTAAAATTGATGATAATTGTTAGCATAGCATGCTAGGGTTGATTAATTATCATGATTAATGTCTTGACCATGAATAAAGCAAAGATGTGCATAATGAGATTATTAGTGAATGAAGTAAGTGATCTAATGAGATGAATTGTGTATGAGCATGTTAATCTAGTACGATGCAACTTAGCAAAACAGAATAAAATATGGTATGAATAGTTTGAGTTAGGATTATTTACTCTTATATTTATTTGATTGTTATTTTGATGGATGATTTTGTGGTTGCATTGTGTGTGATTCATTGATTTTGATGCATCATGTAGTTAGTGGGCGTTAGTATTTAGTTTTGATGTGTAGGTATGGAGTACGAGCTCGCCGCCTAGGCGCGATGACACGCTTGGAGCTTCTACCAGGTCCGTTAGGACTTCTCTCTGATTTTTATGTTCTTTTCTATTGTATGTTTGATTTATTGTCTGCAGGACGGGTTAAGTGGTGTTTTATCGGATCCCACTTAACTCGGGCCATTTAAACGAACATTTTCCGGATTAATAACCCCTCGACGATGAGAGCCTTCGAGGTTGATTTCGAAAACAAGATCCACCAAAAGTTGCCTTCGGGCCTATTATATAACTCCTTACCCAAGCCTACATATATATATATATATAGTTTTCGCGTTTCTGTGAGAGAAGAGATGGAGAAATTGACTGCACATACCATGCAAAGGATGCCGTGACAGTCAAAGCGGGCTCTGGATTAGTGCCAGCAGACTGTTCCATTCCCGAGGGATCCTGACAACTCCACGTTTGAGTTCCACACACCCGGAAAACGTGGAGGTTTACGGGTACTGTTTAGTACAGCGCATGTCCAAACTTGTGGTTCAAAGGGTACTAAAGGCGACTGCCTGAGAGTACTCGACTTTCGTGCTCAAGGCCAGGAGAAATATGGAGGTAAGGAGAGGGCTTAGGATAAAGTTTCACGAGAAGTACTGAAAAGAAGTGCGGAGAGCGGCACAGTACCAACAGCAGATCAGTAAGTTCGGGATGCTACCGGGTCTGCAGCCCAGTGGCTCCGCACTAGTGCCCTTCAGAGTGTTCACATGGAGTATATGATGTTTTCTTTCATATGATAGATTGCTCTCATAGCCAGCTTGTTATAGTTATTTTATTTTCCGGACCAGTAACACTTGTTACTGACGTGTTTTTATACTATATGTAGGTAATAATCACGAGTTGGAGGAGCCAGATTGGGCGGAGGAGCAATGAGGTCTTGTACACACATACATGCTAGGTTTCTGAATGTTTAATATTGTGTTGTTATGTTATTATATTGTGAATGACATGTTCAAATGCATGAGACATGATAGAATGTGAACATGATCAGAGATACGCAGCGGAAGCGTGGTGGGCTGAAACCCCAGCTTCAGAATGAATTCATAATATGTTAGATTTTGTGTGAATGAAATCATGGATGCATGTTTGTATATTATATATTTATATATATTATTTTGACAGGGTGGGCTTATAATTGCACTTTTAGGGGAGACCCTGTCTGTTTTATTTCAGAATTTTTATCGTAATTGTAATGATGTGAAATTTAGGTTGCATGATATCCATGTAGTATCATGTAAGGGTTTTATGCACTTATCCATGCATGACAAGTCGTATCTACATCTTAAGACGTCGAGATTAGATCCGCACGAGTTAGGTTCGAGTTAGCCAACCTAACCGAGGCCTGTAACATGCTGGTTCGGTTCACAAGCGTGAACCGGATTTGGGGTGTTAGAGTACTGCACGACACTAGTCTTAAGTACACCAGGAAAAACTATATTGGAACAATTTATACAGGTGGCAATTGTGCAAATAAAATCATTTGAAGATCTTATTCATATAAGATTCTTGAAAAAAAAGATAAAATTCTCTTTGGACAATCTCTCTAAATTTTCTCATTAAGTATGATTGCTGCTTCATCCATGTCCTTCATTTCAAAATTGGAGGACAACTATTGTTTAATATAAATTAGATAGTCTTTTTTATTCCCGGTTAACAAAATGTCATCGACATAAAGAGATAGAAATACAAATCAAGTTGTTAAATGTTTAACATAATTACAAGGATCTTCCTCAATTATCGTAAAACCATATGAAATAATGGCATTGTGAAATCTTATGTTCCACTGTCTGGATGGCTGTTTTAGACCATACATAGAATGCTGTAATTTGAATACTTTGTTCTGCTAGTCTTTTTCAACAAATCTAGTATGTTGTTGCATAAAATTTTTTTCATCCAATTCACCATTTAGAAATGCTGTTTTAACATCCATTTAACGTAATTTTAAATTGAAACATGGTACAATCGCTATAAGAAGTCTAATTTATGTGAATTGAACAACCAGAGAGAAAGTCTCTTCATAATCAAATCCTTCTTGCTAGGTATAACCATTAGCTACTAAGCGAGCATTATATCTTTCAATTGTATGATCGGCTTTTCTTTTGATTTTTAAAATCCATTTGTTATCGATTTCTCTTTGCTCTTTAGGAAGATCAACTAAAGTCCAAATTTTATTTATTTTGATTAACTCTATCTCATCCTCCATTGCTAGTTTGCACATATCATTAGTAGAACTTTAGAGTGTTTGTTGGACATTTTAAGGTTCATCTTCACCAATAGATTGAACCATGTTCTTTTCCCCTTGAAGCGTTAAAGCTTCATTCTTAATGTCAAATCAACCTCGGGGTACTGGAATACGATTACTTCGACATATTCGTCCTACTTCATGAATTTGAATATTCCTTTCACTCCCACTGGAATTAAATTCCTCTTCAACCTCTAAAACTGGCTGAATTTGATTGTTGCTAGTTTCTATATCTTTCATTTCAAATAAATGGAGATCTAAATTGATATCACCTTTTAGTGAAAAATCATTTAAAATTTTTTTGACATCCTTAGACTCAAGTTCAATAATACTTCCATTAGCATGTTCACCAATGAACACATAGCTCTCGGAGTGTTCAAGTATCTGATAAAGATACACTTTTTACCACTTGCCCCAACACTTTTTAAGCAGCAAGCCCCAAGGGTCTTAAATGACTAATTTCAGGTTTGTGGCATGTTTATAGTTCATATGGAGTTGAAGTACTGACATGGTTGGTACTCAGTTAAGTACATAGGCAGCTGTTAAAGAGGATCTCCCTACAATGAAATAGGGAGGTTTGTTTGTGTCATCATTGACCTAGCCATATCAAGAAGAGTTCTATTCGTACGTTCAACAACTCCATTTTGCTAAGGAGTATATTGAATAGACAATTGATGATTAATTCCCTTCTTTCCACACCTCTCTCTAAACTAATTAGAGAGGTATTCATTGTCTCGATCAGTTCTCAAAGCATTAATTTTGGTGTTGAGTTGGTTTTCTACCATGTGCTGAAAAGGTTTGAAGCATTCAAATGCTTCGTACCTATCAAAAAGAAGGTACACCTCACCAAAATGTTTGAAATTATCTATAAATGTGATAAAGTATTGAACAACATGTCTAGCTTTAACATTTAATGGACCGCAAATATTGGAATAAATTAATTGCAATGGATTTTTAGCCGTAGTGGTCTTATCAAAAGGCTTTTTAGTGGCTTTACTGACTAAGCAATGTTCGTGTATGGGCAAATTGATATGAGTTAAAGGTTCTAAAACACTCTCAGAAACTTACTGCATTGTTTAATTGTAACACCCCGTTTCGAGTCACCCGTGAACCGACCTAGAAATGTCACCACCGACCGAACCGTTCGCTAATCTACTAGATTCGGTTAAGCCGACCCGGATCTAGTAGATGAGTGAACGGTTCGGTCACCGGTGAAATTTCTGGGTCGGTTCACAGGTGATCCGAAACGGGGTGTTAAAATAGTGGTATCAGAGCTAACCCTTGGTTGATTAAGATGGTAGATGCATTACAGGTTACATGTGTGCCGAAGCTGCTCCGAGCTGTTCCGACAGGCATTTTTCTGTTTTAATGTTTTTGATTGTAGATTTCCATACAAATCGGTAGTGTGATAGGTGAGTAGACTAGAGCAGGAACTACTAGCAGGATGGTCACACAGACCCGTCGGACATAGATCAGGAGTTCATCTCCTCCCATGCCTAGGCAGGACAGCCACAGCCATGGTCACAGCGACACAACTTCCAGTCAACCTAGGACCACCATGCCACCAGCAGAGACAAGTGTACCGGTATTAGCTAGTCGTCGTACGGAGAGCCATCGCCGAGACAATCGACGCGACAGTCACCACAGTGGGAGTATTCGACAGGAAAGGAATGCTGCGATAGCTAGGCTAGTTGTGGTTCAGACGCAAATGAAGTAGAATCAGGAGGAATTTAGGAGAGAGCTCAGACAGATAGCTCTATAAGTGGCTAGAGTGGAGAAGAGACCAGCCATGGATAAAGAGGCGCAAGGAGAGACAGTAGCGCCCATGGGCCCTCCGCCGCCGCCTCCTCCTCCATCGCTGCAACAAGGAGCTACCCCCACAACAGCTCCTCTGGTTGCCCCACTTCAGGCAAGGGTGAGACAGGACGTCAGTGGACCCGCGATAGCAGGTCGTGGGCAGACCGCAGGGGGAGTGGAGCAGTTGAAGGTGACAGTGTACCAGTTGGTACGGGACCACAGTTTCCCCGATATAAACAAGGAGAGGGATGAAACAGATCTATAGACGTGAGGAGTTTGGAATTGTGGCAATATGAGAGGTTCGTGAAGAATGGTGGACGACCTTTCTTTGGGAAGTTGGATGCGGAGGAGGCATTCCTATGGATATCGTCGGCCATGGGAGTGTTTGATAGTATGGCATGCCCCGTAGAACACAGAATACACGTCGTCACAGGAGCATTCCAAGATGAAGCGAGGATATGGTGGAGTTCGGTGCAGAATTCTGTATTTGCTCATCGCCAGCCTCAAGACATCACTTGGGAGGAATTCAGAGTGGAATTCGATGGAAAGTACTTTCCACCAGATGTTAGGAAAAGGAAGGAATGGGAGTTCCAGATGTTGAGGCAAGGACCTATGACAGTGTTACAGTATGAGACGAGGTTTAGAGCGTTGGAGAGATTTGCACTAGATTTGGTTCCGACTGAAGGAAGAAGAATAGAGCACTTCTATGAAGGCCACCATCATGAGATTCGGATGGCATACTTGGATAGGAAGTTTACTACCTTCGGTGATATAGTGAGAGCTGCAGGTGAAGCAGAGCAGGTGATAGCTACACGACCACGTTGAGATGTCGACCAGAGGCAGCAACATCCGAGGCCATATCAGCTAGAGCAGGGGGCACAACAGAGACGACGTGTAGATCCGCCAGTATCCATGAGAGCCATGGATGGCCAGGTTCAGGGCAGCAGAGCCCTATTCTGTCAGAATTGCCAACGCCATCATTGGGGAGAGTGCAGAGTAGGCAGCAATGTATGCTACAACTGCGGTCAGCCAGGGCACCGAGCCGCAGAGTGCAGAGTAGGCACTAGGGTTTGTTACAACTACAGTCATCCAGGACACAGGACTACAGAGTGTAGAGGAGGCACTAGGGCCTATTATAGATGCGGTCAACTGGGACATAGGGCTGCAACATGTCCGACTAGCCAGAGTCAGCAGTTGACACTCCCAGCGCCTCAGCAGAGAGTTGCACTTCCAGCTCCCCAATAGCAGTCACAGCAAAGAGGCCAACAGGGCCATGGACAAGGCCAGAGAGGTGGAGACCAACAACCACCAAGGCAGCAACAAAGGGGACAAGATCAGAGAGGGTACATGGCTGCAGGATCGACTAGGAAGCAGAAGGGTAGGCCACAACCACAGCCACAACCACAGCCACAGTTAGCTCAGAATCAGGCCACACCATCTGCACCAGAGCAGCAGCAACCAGCAAGGATGTACACAGCCACCGTAGCAGAGGCCCTTGAGGATACGCTGTGGTGACAGGTATGCTTTCCGTAGGCCTTGTACATGGCTGTAGGATTGGATGTAAGAAAGAGGAGTTAGGACATTCACTATTAGTGTCCACCCCCGCCGGTAGTGTAATAGCTACGGGCGAGTGTGTGTGTGATGTCCCTGTTGAGATTCAACAGCGACAGCTTGTAGCTGATTTAATACTATTCAAGCTACAAGAATTTGATGTGATATTTGGGATGAATTGGATGTCCAAGCAAGGAGCAGTGATAGATTGTCGAAGGAAGACAGTGACTTTTTGCCATGGAAGGCGCCACTTTTTCTTCCAAGGTCAGGGCCGAGATAGGGAGCAAGGATGGATATCCTATTAGAGTGCAATGAGACAACTGGACAGAGGCAGTGAACTGATAATGGCAGCGTTAGTTTTGACTGAGCAGAGTGGACCAGGGAAACAGCCAAGTATAGAGGAGATTCCAGTGGTCTGCGAATTTACAGATGTATTTCCTGAGGAGATTACTGGATTGCCGCCAAACAGAGAGGTGGATCTTGCCATCGAGTTGATGCCTGGCACAGCCCCAATTTCGAGTGCTCCATATAGGATGGCACCTCTGGAGCTCAAGGAACTGAAGGAACAGCTATAGATACTGTTGGACCAAGGATTCATTAGACCGAGTGTTTCCCCTTGGGGCGCACCGGTGTTATTTGTGAGGAAGAAGGATGGAAGAATGCGGTTATGCATAGATTACAGGATGCTAAACCATGCGACGGTTAAGAACAGATACCCCCTTCCTCGTATTGATGATTTATTTGACCAGTTGAGCTTAGCAGTTGTCTTTTCAAAGATTGATTTGAGATCAGCATACTACCAACAGAGGATTAGAGCAAAAGACATCCCGAAGACTATGTTTAGGACGAGATATGGATACTACAAGTTTCTGGTCATGCCGTTTGGATTGACCAATGCTCCAACAACATTTATGGACTCGATGAACAGAGTGTTCAATCCGTACTTGGACTAGTTTATGATCGTCTTTGTGGATGACATACTGGTATATTCTTCGTCCAGGGAAGAACATGCGCAACACCTGAGGATTGTATTGCAAACACTGAGAGAGCATAGGTTGTATGGGAAATTTTTGAAGTGTAGTTTCTAGTTGGCAGAAGTGAATTTTCTCGGCCACATCATCTCAGCATCAGGCTTTTCAATAGATCCAGCTAAGATAGAGGCAGTAGTTCAGTGGGAACAACCGAAGACACCTACGGAGGTTCGAAGTTTTCTGGGATTGGCTGGATACTACAGAGGGTTCATTCAGGACTTCTCTTCCATAGAAGCCCCTCTGACATAGCTGACTAGGAAAGAGGAACGGTTCATATGGACAGACGAATGTGAGCTAAGTTTCAGGATGCTAAAGGAGAGGTTGACTTCGGCGCCTATCCTCGCATTGCCTGAGGGACATGAGGATTTTGTAGTGTATACTGATGCCTCACGGATTTGCTTAGGTTGTGTTTTGATGCAAAAGGATAAGGTTATTGCTTATGCATCTCGTCAACTCAAGGTGCATGAGCGTAACTGTCCTACTCATGACTTAGAGCTTGCTGCAGTCATATTCGCTCTCAGAATATGGAGGCACTATCTATATGGAACATCTTTCAGACTTCTAATTGATCACCAGAGTCTGAAATATATCTTCACGCAGAAGGATCTGAATAGCAGACAGAGGAGATGGTTGGATATGGTAGCTGATTACGAGGTCGACATAGCACACCATGAGGTCAAAGAGAATGTGGTAGCTGATGCATTGAGCAGGAAGCCAGGACTCTTGTGCACCGGAGGATTAGCAGCATTGTCAGTGACTAAGCACACTACGAGCCATAGAAGTTAGTTGGGATGATGGCGCGACTTACGATTTAGCCAAGCGTGCTTGAGTAGATTCGGATTGCACAGGAGGCAGATCCGCAGTTGAAGCAGTGGTTGGAACATAAAACACATCAGGAATTGGCCAGGGATACAGAAGGATTAGTCAAATTGAGAGGCCGACTATTTGTACCTAATGTTCCAGAGTATCCCGGACTTTGAAGTACTATTCTTCACGAAGCTCACACGTCGAGATGCTCAGTACACCCAGGTGGAGTGAAGATGTATCACGATGTCCGACGAACCAATTGGTGGCCAGGAATGAAGAAAGAAGTATACGATACAGTGGCTAGATGTTTGGTATGCCAGCAAGTGAAAGCCGAGCATGTACATCCAAGTGGAATGCTACAACCGTTGGAAACCCCAGAGTGGAAGTGGGAGAGTATAGCTTACGACTTTGTAGTTGGTTTACCTAAGACCCGCGAACAGAAGCATGCGATATGGGTCATAGTAGATCGACTTACAAAGAGAGTACACTTCATACAGATCAGGATGGATTACCCACTGACCACATTGGCTAGTCTGTACAGAGATCAGATAGTCAGGTTACACGGCGTACCACGGGAGATCATATCAGACAGGGATCTGAGGTTCACATCGCGATTTTGGAAGGCCTTTCAAGTAGCTATGAGCACAGAATCGAAACTCAGCACAGGCTTTCCATCCTCAAACAGACGGACAGACAGAAAGAACCATACAGACCCTAGAAGACTTGCTTCGCACATGTATCCAGGATTTCAGAGGAATTGGGAAAAACACCTACCTCTGGTGGAATTCTCCTACAACAACAGCCACCAGGCCACGATTGGAATGGCACAGTTCAAAGCACTATATGGCAGACAATGCAGATCCCTAGTGTGTTGGGTGCAGGGCACCGAACCAGTAGTAGTTGGGCCAGAAATGATCCAGGAGACACAAGAGGTGGTAATGAGGATTAGAAGAAGAATGAGGTCAGCTCAAGATAGACAAAAGAGTTATGCAGATCAGTGCAGACGTGAGGTTCATATTATGTTAGGAGATCACGTTCTCCTGAAGGTCTCTCTGACTAAGGGAAACACGAGATTCGGGAAACTTAGTCCGCGCTATATTAGACCCTTTGACGTGATTGAGCACATTGGACTAGTGGCATATAGGCTAGCATTGCCTCCTCACCTATCAGCTATGCATAACGTTTTCCACGTGTCAATGTTGATGAAGTATCACCCTGACAACTCTCATGTTGTCAGCTTCAAAGAGGTAGAGCTGCAACCAGACCTGACGTACCCAGAAGATGCAGTCCAAATCATGGACCGAAGAGTGAAGATTCTTCGAAGAAAAGAAGTTCCCCTAGTGCGAGTGCAATGGACCCGACGAGGAGTTGAGGAAGCTACGTCGGAACGAGAAGATGAGATGAGGAAGTGATACCCGGAGTTGTTCGAGCAACCAGCTTCACAACCAAGTACTACACCAACACTTACATTTAGATGAGGAACATGGTTGAAACATCCTTCGTTAAAATTTCGAGGACAAAATTTTTCTAAGGAGGGAAGGTTGTAAAACCCGTGACTTGAGTCAGAGTTTTACGGGAGCGAACCGGTCGGTTTGAGTCGAGTCAGCTTCATGGACCGCGAGCTAAGTTGAGGCCAGTTATGAGTTATGAGCGATGAAGGTCATCTATGCTCAAGTATACGATGATAACATCAAAAAGATGATGAAAAATGGGTTATCAAGTATATGGAGGTATGCAGTATTGATTGTTATTTTATTTGATCGTAGAATATTTTTAGGGCCGAATGACAAATTAGGATGCGATAAAGGGAGTTTGGGTGGGTTATTAGTTATAGAACATATCATTTGGATGTTGCTGTGTTCGTCTGATTTTACGGGATTTTTCTCATATTTTTCTAGATTTTTTAGAATTTATTGCGAACTAGTTATTATTTTGACTCGAGTAGGAATCAAGTCAATACTTATTTACGAGTTTACCATTGAGGGTATTTTTCTCCCTCCCGACACCTACCCTCCCAAAACCCTCACCACCTTGTGCTTGTCGCCGCCGCCGCCGCTGCTGTCGACGCCGCACTGCCGCCGATCAACGCCGCCCTGCTCTACTGCGCCGTCGCCGTGCCGCCACGACCCACCCCGGCCACCATCTCGCAGCCACGACGCCGGAATCGCCCCACAAGCCACGACGCCCTCCCTCATCTATTCGCCGCCATTTGGGCCTCGCCGCGCCACCACCGCTGTGACCCGACGACCACCCCCTCGCCGTCGCCGACGTTTCCTCCATCATCCTGACCTCCGTCGAGGCCGGCCATAGTCCCGATCGGAGCACACAGCCACCGTCGCCCATTTTCGACGTCGTCACTGACAGCCATCGCTGCCCCGGCTACCCTGTTTGACACCACCATTGGACCAAGCTCATCGAGCTGGTGCCGATAGACCCCCTGATTGCCCAGTCCCGAAACATCGCCGAAAAATTGGATTTGTGGGAAATTCGCCAGATCATCCGCCGAACGCACCCGGTCCAATCTGATCGGACTTTGGACACCGCTTGGTGCCGAATTCATATTTCGAGCCACGAAACAGAAACCCTAGCCGTCGCCAATTTTCGACGATGCGAGGTATAATTTATTTTAACTAAATTATTTGAAAGTATTGATTGTTAGAATTGCATGCTAGGATTGGTGAATTGTGTGTTATAATAATATATATAAATGTAGATTTGATGAAGGATAAAATATGAAATTTGTTTGATTGAGTGGTGTTAAAAATGGAGGCTAAGAAACTAATTAGGGTAACTAGGTAATGATCATGATCTAATGCAAACTAGCCTAAGTAGACTTGCTAGAATTGATATAGGTTGATGTGTGTTGATTGATGTGTGATTGTGTTGATTGTGTGTGCATGCTATAGGATGTGTGATTCATCATGCGGGCGTTAGTTTTTATCTTGATTGTGTACGTACGGTGTAGGAGCTCGCTACCTAGGCGCATAGACCCGTTTGGAGCTTCTACCAGGTCTGTTTAGGACTCTTTCTCTGTTTTTACGCTACTCTATTGTGTATTTGATTTATCATGTGCAGGACGAGTTAAGTGGTATTTTATCGGATCCCACTTAACTCAGGCCATTTAGCCAACAGTTTTATTTTCGGATTAATAACCCTCGAGAATGAGATCCCTCGAGTTTATTTTCGAACTTCAGATCCAGCTCACGATGCCTTCGGGCCTATTATATAAATCCCAACCCAGGCCTATCTATATATAGTTTTCGCATTTTCGGTGAGAGATGGAATGAGGGTTACTGACAGCCACGCCTTCAGATAGGGCGTGTGCTCGGAAGAGCAGGCTCTGGAGCTGGGGAGAACCCACTTCGTTCCCGAAGGATCCGGACAACTCCACCTTTGAGTTCCTCAAACCCGGAGAAGTGTGGAGGTTTACGGGTACTGTAATGCAGCGCATGTCTAGACTTGTGGTTCAAAGGGCACTAAAGGCGACTGCCTGAGAGTGCTCGGCCTTCGTGCTCAAGGCCAGGAGTAATATGGAAAGTGCAGAGGGCGAAAAGGAATGAGATTTGATGCGAGAAGCGATAGAGAAATGGCCAACGTATGAGAATGAGAAAGAAAGGGGGACGCTATCGACTCGAGGGCGACGGCCCAATAGCGATGGCTCCAATATGTGCCCTGATGAGAGTTCTTGAGGAAGTATATGGTTTTCATTCAACAGGAGAGTTTGCATCTCCTATGCCAGATTGATATTAGTTATTTTCCGGGCCGGTAACACTCGTTACTAACGGTTTTTCTATATATATGTAGGTGAGGAATGCGAGCGATGAAAGCTGTCGGGACTGTGGAGGAGCAGCACGGAACCGCGCACACATGTACCTGCCGCGTGTAATGTATAATGATGGTTGTTTAATGCTGTGTGAATGATTATTAGAATGTTTTTGTCTTGATGAATTGCTTGTTATGAAATGAATGGATAGATGTGAATGAGCAGGGAGCCTTGGAGTTCAGACTCGGCTCAGGTGAAAACGAATGAGATAGTGATTGAATGCCATGGTAGATTGTTATGTTTTATCGTATTTTGATAAAATATTTATATACCCTTGTTGTGGACAGGTTGGCCTCTATTGCACTTTTAGGGGAAACTTTGTCCGTTTTTCTGTAGTAGTATATATTTTCTTTTGGTTTCTCATTTATTGTTTTGTCTTGTCTTTGCTTGCACGTCATGGCATGCATGTAGGACTCCGTTAGAACCCAATTGTTCCCATTCATGCATTTCATATTTGCATCTCCATCTTGAGACGCCGATGGGTAGATCCAGGTCGGCTTAACCGAATCTAGTAGATTAGCGAATGGTTCGGTCGCCGGTGACATTTCCGGGTCGGTTCACGGGTGAGCCGAAATGGGGTGTTACATTAATCTTGCCCTATATGAACTAATCGTGCACACCATACATTTGCATCAATGAAAACATTGCTTCAAAAAGGGATCAATAAGCAATCACAATTTATTTGGGAAACAGGATCATCAATGTCTAATATAAAGAAATTATCAAACATATATCCAGAACAAAAATAACTATCCCCTTCATGAATAGTCATTATACAACTTTTTAAATTTTAAAAATAAAATCCATCCCTAAAAGAATTCTAACAGAAACTAAGTTCTGCCATATTTCTTGAACAAATAGGGCATCATGGAACAAATAGGACATCATGGAGCATTAAATTGTGACCTCCCACATTTGTAATTTGTAGGTGCCTATGCCTAGGACAACAACCATGGAGTTGTTTCCAACAACTATGGAGTTGTTTCCAACACAGATCCATCTTGCCCCTCATAGAATCAAACAAAATTCCCCTGTATATTGCCCTATCTCTGCTTATGTGGTCTCTCGCACCTGAATCAACAATCCACAAAGGATGAGAGTCAAATAACATTAAACAGCTAGATACAAACACATCAGAAATATTTAAAAAAAACAAACCTTCTTCGGCGCAACACATTTGTTTGCAAAATGTCATGTGCCACCACAATTGTAACAAGTAACATTCATCAAATTCTTCTTTCCTCTTTTCTTACCACCCTTGTCATTGTCATTCTTAACTTGAAATGGCTATTACCGACGAGATTTAGACTTTTTCTTTGAAATCTCTTTCAACGAGAACGTGTTTAGCTACAAAAAGCTTCACCATCTATTTTAGCAGTCTCAAGCTGCTTAGCTTCTAACTCTAAGTGATGTTCAATATCCTCAAAAGTTTTAATATTGTCATTGTGGGTTATGTTTATTTTCATGTGCTTCCACGAATGGGGCATAGATCTAATCACAACCTGTACTTTTTACTCATCAGATAAAACTTGACCAGCATTAGAGAGCTCATGAATTAAGTTTTTCAACTCACGTAGATGGTTCCTCATGGTAGCTTGGGGATGCATATTGTAAGTGTCGAAGTTAATAGTAAGCCTCCATAATTTACTTGCAAGTGTATCTCTTATATTTTCAGCCACATATCCTGAACATGTGTACTTTCAATAGTTCTTAAGAGAATGATATGTGCAAAAATATGCTTCTTTTTCCAGGCTTCATACAGAACCTTTTGCCTAGTGCTAGAATCAATGGGAGTTGTCGGGTATGATTTAGAATATCTAGAACTTCATAATCTTCGACGATTAGTTGCACCTTACAATAACAGATGTTATAATTATCTCCCAAAAATTTCTTGCCCTTATTCAAATCAGTAATAGTTTGTTTGCTTGTTATTTGGACTAGAATTCAAAAGACATTAAAAAGAAGTTTAATTCGTATTAATACAAGAATTTACAAAAAATAACTATTTAGGATGGAGTAAAATTAATAATGTGTAATAATTAGGACATTGAGCAGAGCTCGCTATTACAATTTATTAATTGCACGACTATAATACACATCCTAAATATAATTTAATGTAATAAAAACTAAATTATGATTAATTAATAATCAAATATTTAGCTCTCACTGTTTTAAATAATTATGATTTAATTAATTGTAACCGATACAAATTAAATGAATTTATATGTTTTTATCATCTCCCAATATATGCTTTGACACATCATTTATTAAGTAGTTTTTATTTAAGTCACAAAGACATAAAATTAAACTACTTAACTCTTTTGATATGTTTATTTTAAAAAATAATCTAAACTTGTTTAAAAATAAGTTATTTCAATATAAGTCAATTTTTTTTCAAAAAATGACTATTGGGTAGAGTATATAATCACTCAATTCAAAGTCCATAAGATTCTAATAATTATTTAAAAAGAGATCCCAAAAATGTTTTTTATTTTTTTTAATGTACGGTTCACTAAGAACTCATATTTAAAATAATATGAATAATATTAAATTTGAATAGATAATTTAATACTGAATAGTTTATTTATGAAAAATATTGAAAAATTATTATGTGGACACACCAAAATATTGGTCCCTTATTAATGGACAATTGGATATTGAATGTGTAATTTAGTGTGTGATATATTTGTCTAACAAATAAATTATTATACAAACAACAAAACAAAGCCGGACGAACCAAATTTGTTAAAATACCTATTGAAAATTATTTTAATATGAAAAATTTATAAAATAGTCTGAATAATTAATTAATGTTCGTTTATAAATTAATTGGACGAACCAAAAAATGGACATTTTTTTAAACTAACAATTCTGACATTGTCTCTCCAATTAGGGACCGATTATTTTAGTTATTTGGTTGTTTAGCTTGGGAGTGACTTTGGAATCCCTAATCTTTACAGATTGGGATGGGATAGGGGTGGAGGACACCACCATTGTCTGTGGAGTGCCGACGAATACTGGTTGCCGACTGTTAGATGCATGATCGCAATGAGGAATCCCTGAGGGATCCCATCGATTGTGCTAGGAAAGGCCCTCATTTCCAACACTCCTTGTGGTCATCCCTTCGTTGCAGCCACCTGTTCGAGCAAGGTTGTAACAATGAAACGCTGCCCACCTGAGCTTGTAAAAGAAGCTCCTTTAAACGTCTTCACATAGTTGCAGTGAAGCAGAGTCGCCGACCTTGGGATACTGGCCACAATGGGATTCTTCAAGTTCCTATTTCTAGTAATACCGGCAAGGCAGTCGCCTTGTAGACGAATAACACAAAATCTCCCTCCATTTTTTTTATTGATGTGTGATGTGAATAGTATTATGTATAGAGATAATTAAGTTATCTCTTGATAATTGATGGGGAAATAGGATGATCCAGACTCAATAAAGTTGGATTAAATTGGGGAGGAGAAACCGAACTCACAATAAGTTTTTCGACAATGAAAGATAGAGGTAGATTATGTAAAAAAATATAGAATTTATAATTAATTAGGAATTTTAAGAACGAATCTTAAATAAATAACTTAATTAAGAGATACACATAATACATTTCTCATGTATTTATCTAATAGAATAGATACTTAGCAATAAAGCATATCATGCTTATCATATAACAAATAATCAATTAAAATTTGATCTAAAAATGATATTTATTAATCAGTTTTAATTTAATTATACAAATTAAATTTTAAAAATACATTTAATGAATCATACATCAAATAATGATTATTGATTTATAATCATGCTATTTCCATTAATTGAATACTAAATTCAATTTAAAAAATTTAGACATTTTAAATATGGAATTGGATAGATTTAATAAAATTTGATTAAAAATGGTTATTCTATTAGATCTAAATGATCAATGTCAATTTAATCCATGAAAACAAGCATGTAAAAAAATCATAACATTTTAATTACCAAAATTAAAATAATTTGTAGATCTATAAAAAAATGGTCTATTATCATAATTCTTTATGGCCTTAGATTAGAACAACCTTTACCGGATCTTGATGTAAATATAAGATCTTAATATAATTAAGTAGAACTAAAATAAGAATTAGAAATACCTAGATCGATGTAGGATATCTAAGTTTTCAGTTTGTTTTAAGTTTTCCAAGATCAAAGTTTGATTACTATAACTAAACATATTTTTACAACTTATCTCTCCTTCTCTGTATATAAATTTGCATAAAATCCATCAAATATATTTATTTACATTTAGATGGCCACACCATTATAGTGTTTTTCTATCATATACGCCGACATAGACATAGACATAAACTTATTTAGCTAGATATTACCTACGAGTGAATAATGAAAAAGGAATATGTACTGTATGAATTTACGCGCCTCATGTATGGAACGCGAGATAGCCTTACAAAGTGTTTTTCTTATTTTCGTTGGTTTTTTTTTTAAAAAAACTTATTGTCGTTGTTAGGGTACACAAAATGACATAAGAGAGTAATGCTTGAACATCACGCTTTAGTGGGTGAAGGCTTCACCTACACATTATTCACACCGAAGTGTTAAATATCAAACTTCGTTGTGCAACCAAAAATGTTCCAGTTTTAGATTATTTCATCATCCGGCCTGTTCTCCGTTATTGATGAACAAGATGAGATGATTTTGACGGCAGGAAATCTTGACCAGAGTCGGTGCTCAGAGAAAGAGAACTCTCGTTGGAAGGGAGCAAGATGCAAGCTGGTAGCCTGTGTCCTGGTGGTTCTAGTCAAAAAAATTGACGTTTTCGTTGTTGATTAGTTCAAGTTATCATCGGCGATTGAGCAGTTTGATCAAAGACTTCAAGTTAAGAAGCGAAGTTTTGATCTTCATCTTGTCGATCAAATAAGTTGGTTGGTTAGAATTGGAAGTTATTGAAGAAGATTTTGCTTAATTAGGTGAGAAAATGGAGAGATCGGGAGAACATCACAAGGATGAGACATTGCCTCCGGGATTTAGATTTCACCCGACGGATGAGGAGCTCATCACCTACTATTTGACAAATAAGCTCTCTGACTCGTCTTTCACTGGAAGGGCAATTGCAGATGTTGATCTCAACAAGTCCGAGCCATGGGATCTCCCAGGTAATTTAATTTGCTCTTTGCAAAATTATTTTTACAATATTTTCAATATTTTAATATATGTACCGAGCTTGATGTAATTCGTTGACGTAGAATGAACGCGGATTATGCATGAGATAATTAACTAACGATGTAATTTGGTGAGGAGTGATTAATATTCAGCTTCCCCGATTTTTTTGTCGATATTTTCTATTTCTAGTTTCATAAATTTATTAGTCTTTGTAAGTGGAAATTAAATCCGGGGACTTAATCTGAGTCCATAGAAACACAATAATGCATATAATAATTTTGTCCAATTAAAAGCTTGGTAGTCATTTTGCATAGTGGATGTTTATGAAAGAAATTGATGCAGGGAAAGCGAAGATGGGGGAGAAAGAATGGTATTTCTTCAGCCTAAGAGACCGCAAGTACCCAACAGGGGTGAGAACAAACCGGGCGACAAACACCGGTTATTGGAAGACAACAGGGAAGGACAAAGAGATATTCGACAGTACCACTTCTGAGCTAGTAGGGATGAAGAAGACTTTGGTATTCTACAGAGGGAGGGCTCCCCGGGGGAGAAGACCAACTGGGTCATGCACGAATATCGCCTTCATTCCAAGGCCAATTTCAACAGCTCCAAGGTACTTTCCAATGGCTACAATGTGTTCGATGAAATTTGGATCAACACCCATATAATTATCAGATCCCATGCCCTGCATTTATATGCAATTCTCATATTTAAACGTATTTAACATGAGGGGCGAAGGGAAGAAGCTGCATGGCAAGGGATGCGTGCTAAGACGTTGCTTTTAGTAAGACATAAAGAAAGAAGGTTCTGTCTTGGTTTAAGGGAAACCGAGAACTTATCGTCCGGTTTACGACAAACCACTACAAGAGTACTAGCTCCCAGAAGCCCTTACGAAGAACTCCGGCAAAATGCCCGCAACTATTCTTCGTTCTTTCTTAGATAATAATATGTATACTAGTAACATCTATTATCTGGGATGCCTCATTAATAAGGAAATCCTTTGTGCATGCATCTCTAAAAATTTTCCAACTTTTCTTTACTTTGCATTTGATAGAAATAAGAAAGTTTTTATATGAGTATGATCCAGGTAGATAATTCAATCAGCCTAATAAATTTATGTCGGAGAAGAGTGATGATAATTTTAGTGGCGCAATACTTTTTCATATATAATATTTTCTTCCCTCTGAGTGTAATTGTTCTTTTCCAGGGCATGAGTGACTAATTATAATGTATATCATGTTGTTAATGAGAAATTTAACTAAATTTTAATGCGTTTAGATTTATGAGATTATCATCGCTCTATTCATTCTCTTCAAACTAATTATAAACAGGACGAGTGGGTGGTATGCCGGGTGTTCCAAAAGAGCGCAGGCGCGAAGAAATATCCCCAGACCAAAGCCACCACCTACAACAGTGACATGGCCGCTGCTGTCATGCCAGCCCTGATGCAGGGCGGTGACATATACCGCCATGGGATGGGCAGGAACGACATGGTCGGCGAGATTCACAGGGCCATGAGAGGAGCACCGCCATCCATGAACATGGCCATGCAAGCGGCCCAGCTCAACTTTCCCAGCACTTTCACCGTTTCCGGCCTCAACTTGAACCTGGGATCATCCAGTGGCCATGCCGGCCTTAGAGTTCCTCAAGCTGTTATGGGCAACCAACTGCCGGTGCTTCATCACCAAGATCACCAGCTTCCACAGTCCGCCATGCAAGGGGGTGCTTCGTTCCCACCGACAATGGTGGGTTGATCTGCACTGACCCGAATGTTGTTGGTCACACCAGGTTCCATAATGTGGAGTCTTGTGTGGAGTTTGATGGCTACTGGCCCTCGTATTAATCCATTATCACATGTTGTGTTACTTGTTAATGTATGTTATATGTTCATCTCTGTTGGGCAGTTATTAATATTACCTGAAAACGAGGTAGATTTGATAGAAATAGAATTGTTTCTATTTGGTTTGAGGGAATCCTCATATTTGGTTGTTATTTCTTGGCATATATTTCGAGGATAATATTTTAGTGCACTTGCTGCTATATCTTACTAAAACACGGGATGCAGCTCAACCAAGCTATAATTATATTAGACAAATCAGATGTTTTTGTTTATATTTTAATTTATATTTAGGGGGTTTTCTATTGAAACCTTTGTTGATCTTCAATCTGAATAAAAGATTACAATGTTATGGATCCATTTTTACTAGCATTTTTTAAGGTAGTCAATTTTGGGCCGACGCACCAAATCTCATCTCTGCATCTATAAAAGAGGAAGCTTTAAAAGCCCTCCCTGAGATTTAGGTTCATAGAAATATGGTAAGATGGAAAATCTTATCTTTTAGTATTTTTCTAATTCATATTAATATAATAATTTTCAAGCAATTTTCTAAAATTCTGTAAATAGTGAAATATGTAACACCCCGACGTTGGTTGACCAAAGAATCGGATCTAAACTGTTATTATCAAGTCGATTCATGTTTAAATTAATTAATCTACATGAATTGAATGAAAAACAAATCAAAACAACCCACCCTCTTGACATCTCAAAGAAGGAAGACAC
This sequence comes from Piper betle, assembly GCA_033002965.1. Classification (NCBI taxonomy): domain Eukaryota; kingdom Viridiplantae; phylum Streptophyta; class Magnoliopsida; order Piperales; family Piperaceae; genus Piper; species Piper betle. Next base: position 159,204 of record JAURVB010012820.1, read on the forward strand.
ACTATGTAAAACCTCATTTTCAAGTTAGGATTTTACCCCATTTTAATTTTGCCCTATTCGGGTCGGTATCGAGTCGGTTCAAGCGAGCTCGAGCTAGAACAATTTTCAAAATATGAGTATGGGGTCCAGATGGCCAAATGATTATATTATGGAGGTTTAGTATACCTGACATACATATGATAATTTCAGTTATGGTATAGTAGAGCATTAGTTATCATGTGTACGTGCGGTATACATATGATGTTTATGAGTTAGCCAGGATTTTAGGCTTAGATATAGATTGATGTAACGTTTAGTATTGTTTGGGATTTTTTAGGTATTTCATTTACATGTAGAAAAAGAATTTCAGATAACTAGATTGTGCCTCTGTGGGCCCATCTTGATTGAGTTAAGGGTTCGCGCCTTATTTAACCTTCTTGCTTCGATTCCTACTTATAAAGTTACTTTTAGGACTCGAGTCAGTTTCGACTATAGACGGTCTCGATCCGAGCTTTTCGTCCATATGTATATTGCTTTTATCCATCCTCAACCCTATCTTCAACCTAGATCCCGGTCCTCCTCTAGCCAATGGATCGGTACGACAGTGATCACCTCCCGGCCCGCTATCGGTCTATACCCACCGTCATCATCGGCACCATCGGGGACCAAGTTTTTTATCACTATTTGTCATCACCACCACCACCGTTTGGGTCCTTTTCCGGCACCAGCAAGGCACTTCCTGCTGATCCGACTACCCACATAGTTTCCCCTTGTCAAGATGTTCACTTTGAGACCGACATCAACCTTCGTCATAGCCACAATCCTTGCCAGCAACGTCGCCGCTCCTAACGGCCATACCGTTGCTTCCCGGCCATTTTCTGGCCAACCAACGGCCAGGCTCCACCGATCATCACCGCCATCACGTTCCTCGTCCTCCCCTCTATCGATCCCGACTGGCGGCGACCCTAGTCAAGCCGCCGTCAACATTTTTTGGCGACGAGAACTGTAAAACCCTTAATTCGAGTCAGGGTTTCATAGTCTAAACAAGTCGGTTCGACTGTTATTTTCAGTCAACTCAATTTCAAAACACGCTTACCGATCTGAGGCTAGTATGGTGTTATGAACCATGAGAGTCATGTGTGCCCAAATATTAGATGATAACGTCAGTAAGACAACAACATAATGAGTTATCAGAATATATGAGAGTGTGCCAAATTTTTATTTATTTATTTTAATTAATGTGAAGACCCAGAAAAAAATAATATATATATATATATATATATAATAATAATAATAAAAACGTTCGACGCAGGGGAATCGAACGTAGGGAAAAAATTTCGTTAGCTGGTTAGGTATGAATTACCCGGTTAATTGAGAAGTAATTTCTAACTGGACGATTCTACTTGAATCGGTCAAGTTGACC